>JRUX01000289.1:0-10065 GCA_001407235.2 Kudoa iwatai | reverse complement strand
ATATTTATCAGAAAATTACCTATGAAATATTAAAATTAATGTACCATTTATAATATTTGTTATCAAAAATAATTGAAAATAAATGAGTTTTGTAAAAACGCCTTAAATTTTTCAACCAACAAAAATTTTTTCTTAAAATTTAACCTTTCTCTCTACAATAACAAAAAATATGACATATTTTAAAAGAAATCCCAACAATTAATTACAATAAATTAAAAGAAATTATAACAAACATAATTTACAAATGAAATAATTCAAACATCAAGAAATATAAAATTTATTATAGATTTCAAAATTTAAGTTGAATTAATCAAATTTTAATTCCTTTTTTCCATGTACTACATGCAAAAAATATACGTCAAAATTATATGTTGATCTAACATAAATATAAACATGATTTTATAACAAAGTTGTTATTGAAATTGATTAATCAGATGTTGATGTTGAAGATGATTCCTTAAAATTTAGTTAAAATAAAAGAAAATTTTACAAAAAAACCTTTATATTAGTCTCTACCTCGTTAGCACGTCTCTATAATATACATTTAATAAGTTAAACATTTAACTCAGTTACCTTTCTATTCAATTCAGATTTAGTAGCCGGATCATCTTTAAAAATAGCATTTGATGAATCCCTTTTATTCATTAATTGATTAATTATGTGTTTGTTATTAAAAAAAGCTACCCTGTAGTTATAACATGAATCTTATTCCATTCAACTGGTGTTTTCTCATTTGGTATTCCATGTTTTGATAATTCACCGGCTAAAATCATTTGTTTTTTTCTCATTGCTATTGGACCAAGACCCCATTTACGTGGATATAAATCTCTATCCATAATTACGCGTTTAATACGAGCAACAACACCATGATCACATGTTGCTATTGTGGCTGTAGACATCAATGCTATTCCTATTGATTAATATTATTAATTGCTTTAATAAAATACGTTTTTACATTTATTAAATTATAATTAAAGAAAAATATGCTTAGATATCTTTGCTCAATATAAAAATTTTTTTACCTAATGCAATAGCCTCTCCTTTTGTCGTAACCATGACAATTTCGTCATTAATTTCTATTCCATTTTCATAACGAAGAATACCTGGAACTAGTAATTTAGCACCATAACAAATTGCATTGACCTTTATAAATATATTACAACTTTGAACATAATTTTTAACATTATTACTGAACTGTCTTTAACTATTATTCGTTTATGTGACATAAGAAGTGATTCAAGAGGAAGTACAACATTACGCAAGTAGGATTCTAAAAGGATAACAATAAGTCATTTTTTTATATATTATACCATCTTTCATATTATCATATAGCCACATAGCATCAAGTACATCATGCATTGTAACTAGGCTGTTTATTTCTGAAGTATTTCCAGACTTAACACGCCTTAATTCTTGCATATGAGCACCAGTACCAAGTAAAAGACCAAGATGAACACAAAGCGTTCTAACATAAGTACCAGCCTCACATCTTAACCAAAACACGCCTAAACCAAACAAAATGCATTCAAATATATATACTTATGAAGAAAATTAATAAAGTAAGTATTTAAAACAATCATATAGTACCTAAATTATGATTCATATCATATTCAAGCAGTTTTGTTTCATAAATGGTACGCACACGAAGTTGGCGTTTAACAGCAGCAATAAGCGGAGGTCTTTGAAAGCATGGCCCAGTTAAGGTCTCTAATGCCTTTTTTTTATTATCTAATCATAAAAATAACAACACTTATGATGCATACTTGTGATAATTGTTTTTCTGATTCGATTGGTGCATGCAAACGTACAACACACACATATTCCTTGCCAGCCCCTTGCTGCGATTTAACAAGTCGAGTTGCATTCTCACAACATACAATCAAGCATCCAGTAACTTTAGGGTCCAATGTGCCACTGTGACCAGTTTTTTTAACACGCAATATCTTTTTTATCCATGACACAACTTCATGAGAAGATGGATTGGATGGCTTATCCAAGTATACAACTCCATATCTATACGAATTTTAAAAAAATTACCTATTTCAGATTCCATTCTTATAATTTTATATTTCATTACTTTAACAAGTCTGCTATTGAACGTTTATGTGGAGCAGATCCCGCTTCTAAAGGAGTAAAATGTGATGTAAGTACGTTTAATTTGTCATAATTCTACATTTAGTAATGATAAAAGTTAGTCTACAAAAAAAATATTGAGTGCTACTTTTAATAAAAATGGCCATTTGGATGTGTCCATTTTAGGTTTTTCATTTGAAGGCTCTAAAGTGTATGTTTTAGTCACCGCCATCCCCACTCAGCTCCTAGAACCTAACTGTGGTTATTCGGTTAACACGTGAACAAGAATTTTATAATTTTTATATTATTTATAAATATTATTGCTATTTTCTATTTATATTATTTTAATATTTATAAAATTATCATTTTAATCATCATAATTTACTATTAGATGCTAATTTTTTTACTATAACAGCATTTTACGAATTTCTACGAACTATTACGATATAACTGTAATAGAAATACGGCACTGATGAGAATTCAAAAGTGCTATTTTTGTTCAGCAAATGTTTATCCAGGTCATGGAATAACATTTGTTAGAAATGATTGTAAAGTATAGTTATTATGTGTGGAAGAAAACTATTTTATTAACAATTTTTAAATAGGAGTTTAATTTTTGCCGTTCGAAATGTCATAAAGCATTTAAAAAAAGAAGAAATCCTAGATTTGTACGTTGGACTAAAGCCTTTAGAAAGTCTCATGGAAAAGAAATGGCAATTGTAATATTGTTTAGTTTATTGAATTAAATAGTTAATCTATTTTAAGGATCCTATCTATTCTTTTGAATGTGTAAAAAATGAAGCTATCAAATTTGACCCAAAAACATGGAATGATACTAGTAATTATGTTTTTTTTGTCATTTAGTTTTAATTTTTTTTCATAGTTAACGCTATCAAGGTTCTAGATGCTGTCAAACAAAAGAGGGAGAAACAATTCATTCACCAGAGGTAGATCTACTTATTTTTACTTGACTTTAATAATAATTAAAATATTTAAGATTTGTTGATTTGAAAGAAAAACAAATGAAAGCAATAGAAAGTGACGTAGAAACTAATAAACACATTATGGAAATAAGAGAAGCTAAAATTGAAGCTCAATCACGTAAAAAGAAACTTATCGAGCGCATTAAAAAAAGAAAGAACATTATTAAAAAAGTTGGAAAGGCATCTGCATCAAATGCTGAAAATCTTGTTGAAATGAATTGAAATATCCACATTAATTATTTGAAAAGTGTAAAAAAGCATATTCAATGTGATATACATTGTTTTAACAATTTTATATACACATTATTCTTTTTTTAATCGTCTATTCTTTTTGTATTTATCTTTGGTGAGTGATTAATCAATATTCACGTTAAGAGAATGGGCTAACCAAGGTTTTTGTTTGTGTATGCACAAATCGCGATGGTTTTTAAAAAAATCCTTAATCTTACATGTCCATTAACACTTAATAATGAATGAAAAAGGTTTTAATAACATTAAAAAATAACCACTTAACGTAGAGCCAACTATTACAATAGCATGTGTCATTAATACGTGGAATTATTTACAACGATGAATAAGTTTAACAAATAGATTAAGCATAGAGTATTATTAGGATAAAAATTTCACAAAATATACAATTATTACATAACCTTCACCAATAATTGCTCTTAAAGCATGGAATTATTAAACAGCTTCAAAAAACCAACAGCGGCGACCAATCACACCACTTCTATTAACAATCGTATAATGACGTATCATTTCGTGTTTTTATGTCATTTACCGTTGTACTTTAATACCCGGTATTTGTGGAATTTTTGTATTTCATTAATTAAAATATAAATTTATTAAAAATTCAATTTATTATTAAAAAACAAAAAGTTGTAGAGAGTTAAGAAAACAGCATGTAAAGGATGTCGATTAATCGTGATGTATTCGGGTGTGACATCATTGGAATTGTAGCACGAGGTTAAATAATACTTAATAGGCTACAGGTTTGAGTTAGTTGCGTGTAACTATTTGAAAAGCATCTTGGACGAGGTTCTGATATATCTGAAACTTCTGATTTGATGCAATATAGAATGACGGACTTAAGAGTCATCATTTAACACATGATGTTAGATGATCCGTCGATATCACCATACATATGGATTCTTCTATACCGTTAAATTGGAGATTTTATAATTTTATTGAAAAAGTTTTAATTAATTTGATCTAACGGCATACAACATGGGCTTTTTGTTTATTTGATTCATAGCGTTATTGTAGTAAGTATGTAACTATGTAGAAAATCTCTTCACTTTAATAATTGGTGTGTTGTTAATATGTTGGTAAACACATCTTAAGTTGCATTTTAGGAACACTTCTGGCCTGTAGTGCGATGTGCTGTACATGCTTTGTGTGGAGGTGAAATGTTTTTCATGCATTACTTGATTTTTAGTGTAATTTCGTAGTTATTGGTTGGGTACAGAAGTTAACTATTCTGAAGGTGTTGTATCGGTTCAAGCTTTACAAGTAGGTGTAGCGATGTTTGAAAAGATGTTTTTTATATTTAATGTGAAACTCTATCTATGCTAATTGTGCCATATTTATTTATTTATTGTAATACTATAGAGGAGATATGGATGTGGCTACGTTTAATTTTTCTTATTGTTTTCACAGGTTTCAAATACGGTTCCATTTTTTATTGTTTCCTTTATGACTACTAGTTTAGTAATGATAAGCCTTTTTTAATTTTAGATTATTTACAGGAAAGAAACAAATGACACGCCATTGTGTATGCTTTAGTACATTACGTGGCAAGCAGTGTTACAAAAGTGTTATTCAAATAGAGATTAGTTTTTTTCTAAGTCGATTTTTATGAAAAAGGTAATTTTAAAATAATCGATTGTGATAAATTTTAATTTAAAGTTTCACTAACATAATTCTGACGAAATTCCATGCAATGCTTTTTATCAAATTAAACTCAGAGCGTTAAAATTTATTTATTTTTATTTCATTTAACTGTTCCAATCTTTTAATATTTCAAAAAGTAACTTACATGCTCATTCCTTTATTAAATATTACCTCTTTAAATACAGCTCATAGCATATTTAAATGAGGATACTTATCGTAAATTAATTATAGCACTAAGAGGTATTCTATTAAATTATATCAATAACGCTTCAAATTAGTTTTATCAATAATATCACTATAATATGACATTTAAAAATTTTTATAAGAGATTTTTAATGTTATTATCTATGTATATACTGAAATAATATTTATATTAATCTAAATACAAAAATTTACACAATTTTAGTAATAATATTTAAAAAAACTATAATGATGATATTCTTATGTATCATGAATTGACTAATTAGTGATGGGAGGGCACACACTATTGGGGCATCTATTCCCTTGTGTACTTAGATCCAAATGCCAAAGCTCATCTCTACACACTTTATTGCATTCATTAATTGTTTTAAAATTATTAGAGTTGCCACCAATTCCACCATATTTGAATAGGTCGCATTGGTTAGTTTCTTTGTCGTAGTAGAATCGATCTACATTTAAATTGCCAATAGTTGTAATTTGTGTAGAATCATATATAGATTGTTTGTTAAGTAGGCATGTTTCTTCAGCTATCAATTCTGTTGGCTGTTGCTCTATGTAAAATAAAATAGGTAATAATAAGTAAATAAATTGTAAAAAGTAATACCTGCACCACAGTAGCTCATACATATTTCAATAGAAGGAAAATTATTTTTTGTAGTATCAAATTCTCCTTTCCAACTTTCAAATCTTATACAGCGCTTAGTATCTTTATTATAGTAGTATCTAACTTCAATGTTTGATTCGTTTGCTTCATTTGTTCCTTGTTCATATTGATCAGGAGTTGTTTTTCTGCATGCTTCAATTTTGTCATCATCATTTGCTAGTTAAGTTGTAATTTTATTATAAATAGTCTAATTACGGTAGCACTTGGTGACACACTCTGTTATACTGCTAAATACACCTCTTCTTGTAGTCTCAGTATCTGGTGCAGTAGCAGCAAGAACACACCTTTTATTATTTAAATCAGCAATAGGATGTACGGGAGGATTTTCATCTTTTACATCAGGTTTAACAAAACAATCAAACTTATTTGGAGTTTCCCCTCGTTCATTTTTAGTGAATGCAGTTAAATCTGATTCTTGTAAACCTCCATTTTTTGTATCTTAAATGATATTAACTTTATTTTTTTTTGAATTTTATTACTTCGACAGGCTTGAATGCATTCTTCATTAGTATCATACCTATTATGGTTTCCTCCACAACCAGAATATTCGAATCGAACACAATCGCCAGCCTTTGTAGGTTGATAATTATTTGATGATGTTTTTGTCCTAAAAAATGTATATTTATAAATCTTTTGATTGGAATCTGTGCTCAAAATGCAAGGTCCTTGCAACGCAGGAGTTTCTTGGCATCCTTCAGACTTTTCATTATGTGTCAATATTACTATTAATTAAGTATACAATTAATTAATATATACACATATTATGAGATAGAATACAATGTCTTTTACAAGCTGATTGTGTTGCGAAATTGTTAAAATTTCCACCTGATTTTTTATATTCAAATGGCTTACATGTGTGATCTCTTATATCTATGAACCATCTATCAACATAACCACAATCTTCACCTTGTTTTGTCCCTAGAGGACAATGACCATGATCATACTCGTAACTAGGTAGAGCTAGCTCTAAATGAAATATAACAAATATAAAATATTAACCATTGCTAACCTGTAAAAACTGAATAAAAATATGATATAAAGATCACTACGTTAAACAACATCACTCAAAATAGTTGAATAATATCGGCTCATTATAATATGCATCGGCAATACATTTATTTAATGATTATATTTTAATATTAAATCCATATCATGTTGCATCGTATTAGAGAAAAAAAATTACAGTTTAGCAGGTAAAATATTCATGTTTGACTTTAGGATGAAGCTTTACACATCAAGAAAACACTAACAAAATAACAGTAACTATTTAAATCAAACAATTACAATATTAAATTAACTGATAATTTTAAAAATAACTTGAAGTAAATATTTAAAATTTTTATTAATAGAATGATATAACTAATTTATAAATTTTATACCTTAAATTGGCTAAATATAGATTTTATAACACAAAAACTGAACTATGTATATTTATAGATGATGATACCTTTATAATGGATATATATTTGATATTTTCTTTTAGATGTATAGGCATTTTTAAATTTTAAAATAATTTTGACTTTTAAACATGCATGTCAATTCAATCAACAATCACATTAATGCTGGATTGCGCACGCAGAGACAATTGAAATATTGGTCATTTACGTAACATACGTGCTGAACTTCAAAAATGGACAATCATATCATGATATTTATATATAAAAATGATATATAATAAAAAATCATTATGATTTGTGTACTATTAAAAGTTTTAAATTATGATTACTATTATTTTTGACTTGTACCACTATGTTGACTAAACATACATTAATTTGATGTATGTATTTATGAAAAAATTATCAAGAAACATTTTTATTACAATAATTTTTATTTCCATTTTAATCTATGATACATAGATAATTATAGTTTATATTTATTACTTTGTCTAAGAGCTATCTTAATATTTTATAAATTTGGCGGGAATGTTAATGATTGGTGCGCCATTATTTTTTAGGAAATATCTAGAGAACTGTTTTACTGCATAAAATGACAGCATTTTTTTCTTAAAGAATCTCTAGAAAAACTAGTATATTGTAATGTCCAATTCATTTATAAAACATGTTTATATCAAGTTTTTATCAATCAAAATCCTAAAATGTGACGGTTAGTAAATAGAGATTACCTATGAATATAGGAAATTTTATATACAAATATAAAAAAATATAATTTTGATTATATAGAGATATTATATTAACAAAGATAAAGTTATTTTTTAAAACAAAAACTATAAATTTTTAAGATTTCTTGAAATCCAACTAATCCAATGACTAACTTGGTAGTGCCAGCATTGATTATTCAAATTATGGTATTTTTATAGTTATATCAATAATTTATATAACAGTAAAGCACATTTGTCATGAATTATTAGTGAAAATAAGACTACCACAGTTTTTTAGTGAAAAGGATTATATTTGAATGAGGATGGAAGTATCAGTAAAAATTGACAAACGATAGAATGCACAAACAAATAAAAGAATATTAAAAAAATAGTTAAAAAAGACTTAAAAATATTTAACACAAAAATTAAATTTTTAAGCCTATAAAAAACAATTAAAATCCACATGACAGTGATGTAAATAAGTATGTTGATTGAGATTAACGCAAAAAATTTATTAGATGACGTAATGGTACGGTATTTAATAAAAAAATAAAATAATTTTATATAAAAAAATAATGATACAGCTTTAGAACGCAGTACTACGAAAATAAATGCACGAATGACTATAAAGCTTCTTACGAAGCATATTATCATTGCTAGAGAATTAGAAATGAAAGAATAAGAAAACTGATCACAATTTTATACAAATTAACTTTAAAATTTTAGATTTAATCTTACAACATTATTCTGATACATAAATGGTAGAAATAGTAAATAAATGGAAGAGTAAATATTTCCAATGAAATAGGCGTGAATAAACCGACAATGATCGATACCGTCGGTTCACGAGTTTATGAGTCGATTATTTTTCGTTCGATACAATCATATTATGAAAGATATTTCTAATGTTGTTACTGATGATATCATAAAAGTTTATCTTATATATATTAATCAAATAATAATTATTGTATTTAAATTTAAAATTAGAGTAAAGCTTGTGTAGCTTCAAAAAGTAGCGGTGCATTACCTGCAATAGCTTCAAAATATAACGATAAAAATGGTAGAAAAGATAAATTGGGTAAAAAATAATATTCATATAGATATTTTGATTATAATGAATATTAGAATTTAACTTGAATTATCTTTTTAGTTTTCAAAAATAGAATAAGTGAAAATTTGGTTCCAAACTCACAGAGTGAAAGAAATATAAGATCTGGTTTAAAATATAATAGCAATACAGAATCAACTTCTAAAGGGAATAGATATCAAGGGTCAGGATTTCATAGAAATACATCAAATGATGACAGTGTACTTATTATTACATCATTTTTGTGGTTACTAATATTATAAAGATATAGTTCATTATAGTTGAACTGTTAGTGATTGATTTTTACATATTAATGGTTATATCTAGTTTTGGAAAACAAGGTCATCCATAACTGATGATAATGACTGGGGATCTTCACCTTTAAATGTTAAAACACCAATACAATTAAAAACAAATCAAGGCTATAATCGCAGCTTTGATGCCCACCAACAGCAACGTCATTTACATTCTACATCTTCACTTAATAATAAATCATATGGTCATAAAGCACAACACTTTAATAGATCTTCTACGTATAACAAAAAATATGCTGATGCTGATAACTGGTTTTCAGTTGCTGAAAGATCTTCTGAATATGAAAGCCAAATATTTCAGCAAGGTTCTATGAAAAGTGGAATAAATTTTGACAAATACGATGATATACCTGTAAAATTGGAAGGAAAAGATGTTACTGTCAAACCTTGTCTAGATATAAATGATTGTAATTTAGCTGATGTTTTTAGTGAAAATTTGACAATTGCTGGATATACCAAGTTGACTCCTATACAAAAATATGCATTTCCTTGCCTTATTGAAAAACATGATCTACTTGGTTGTGCACAAACGGGTAACTAATTTAATATATATTACATTAAATGTTACTTTAATATATTTTGTAAAATAATACTTACGTTATTTACTTATTTATTGTAGGTTCTGGTAAAACAGTGGCATTTGTTTTACCTATTTTACATCACATCTACAAAGAAGGCTATTATTCACCAAAGTCATCTTATTCTCCTCGTGTAGCTGTATGTATGCCAAAAGCTCTTATACTTGCTCCTAC
>JRUX01000286.1:0-13656 GCA_001407235.2 Kudoa iwatai | reverse complement strand
AGAATTAAGAAATGAACCCATATAACGCATAATTACGTGTTAATCTATATATTATAGTAATTTAATAAACTTTTGACCTATCTTGTGTCAAAAAAACTTAAAAAAGTGAATTTTAAGAATGTTTTATATTAAGTCACACAATATTTATACAATTTAATGTTATTATTTAAGATAAAAACTTAACATACAAAAATATAATCTTATAGAAAATTTTTATATATTTTTAGACTAAATTTCTTTAAACAAATTTTGTAAGATCCAAACAATTAAACCGGATTCGTTGCAATATAGTGCCGAGTGATACCGAGGAAACTCTAATTATGATGTCTTAACCATAAAATATTCTTTTATAAAGATTTAAGAATCCATTTTATATAGAAAATTAATAATAAATATCAATTGTACCATTGAAATCAATTTAACATATAGTAATCACTCTGATTCAATATAATGAGATTACAAATAATATTATCATACTTCACCTCAAATTAAATACACATATATATAAATATATTTGAATATAATTTTTTTCAGTCACATAAACATATATTTTAGTATTAAACAAAGCTAATACAGTAAATGGAACCGACAAAATATGTTAAATTATAGCAATAGATTAGCAAATAATTAATGAGTATAAAGAGGTTTTTATATAATTATAATAAAAAGTTGAGGAATTTTATGTTAAAAATAATATATTTATTTCAATTCGATAAAAAAATAATATTGGTCACAAAGCCGCATCTAATCAAAACAAGCGGATTAGAAAGACATTCGGTGTATGCGTATGACGTGACACGTATTTATTTGCGCATCCAGCTGAGGTTATATCTAAAGATACATTACTAATTATATAAAAATTAAGAACTAACATTAATATTACCTCAGATTGATGTTTTTGCTATTAATTATATTACAATATTGGTTTGCTCACTATTCTTTAGCATGGGGAGTTGATTATTATTGTTTGAATGATGATGAACAAAACCAATGCTTAGTAATTTTTTATTCTAATATTATATAAATTATTATTAAATAAAGAATGAATTGAAATTATATGCAAATCCACTTGTTTCACCGAGAGAATTCAATCCAATCAACTATGATACTAATCTATTTTGTACTGTTAAAAATGATAAATTTTTATCCCAAAGTTTAGGTCAAGCACTTATAGGTGATCGATTACAATCAATTCCATATAAATTTAAATTTAATGAAAATGTTGCATGCCAAAAAGTATGCCAAATCACCATAGAAAATATGGATACGATTGAAATTTTAAAAAATATAATTCAAAAAACATATACTCAACGTTGGTATGGTGATAATATACCGGTAGTCTATTGTAGAGAATCAAATGGAATAAAATCTGAAAAAGGTAGGTGTGATGCTCATTTTTTTGTCGGTTGTGGTATAAATCATGATGATAATGATAGTGATGATAATAATAGTAATGATAATGAAGACAATAATTTTGTCTCTAAAGAGTCACATTGTGTTAGCAACGTATCTCTTAATTTTATACATAAATTATGTTATATCTAATATAAATACATTCATTTTTTTATGTTTAGTTTGATGATGCAAAAAAATTTGTAGTATTTAATCATTTAATATTTACTGTAACTTATAAAGAAGAAAAAGTTGGAGAAAGTACATTTGCAAGAATTATACATATTAATGTTGATCTTACAAGTGCTAAAGACAAATGTAATGGAGATTTAACACTAAATAGCTTTTTTGTCAATAAAACCAAATATAAACTTCCTATTACGTTAAACTATTCATATAGTATACAATTTGTCAAAAACAATTCCCTATCTGAGGCTAATAGATGGGATTATTTGTTTTATGGACAAGTTAATAATTATAAAAGTCAATGGTTAAATTTTGGTGCTATTGTTGCTATCTTTATTATTTTTTCAATTGCAATTGGTGTCAATTTTTATAATCTTCTTAGTAAAGATATTATTCGTTATACACAATTAATTGATAATGCTCAAGTATTTAAAAATAATTTCTCTTTTTAAAATAACTTTTAATGTAATATTTTAAGTTGGATATACAAGATGAATATGGTTGGAAATTGTTACAAGGTGATGTATTTCGTCCACCTAAATTTCCTTTAATATTAGCTACAACTGTTGGATGTGGAGTACAACTTATTTCTATGGTTATGATTTCTTTATCGTTTGCTGCAATTAAACTTTTATCTAATCAACCACATAGAGCTTTGATAACTTGTGTTGTTGTATGCAAATAGCTTTTTAGAATAGTGATATATAAACTCTTGTTTCTAGGTGTTTTATATACTTTTTGGTATTTTGAGCGGATATGTATCTGCAAGACTATATAAATGTAGTTTTATTATTTGTCAATATTAATTTTTATTAAATTACACTTAATAAAAAATTTATTGTTTAGTTTTTGGTGGAATACATTGGAAAATGTGTGTTATTGGAACATCATTCATTCATCCAGGGTATATATAAACATAGAATTATATGATGATTATTGTATAGCATACTATTTTTAATGTTATTTGGTGTTAATTTTTGGTTATGGATCTTTAATAGTCCAACTGCTGTTAAACCATTAATAATGGTTGGTATATTCTTTCTATGGATTCTTATATCTGTCCCATTATCATTTCTTGGATCATTTATTGGCTTTCGACAACGTGTTATCCAATCTCCTGTTAAAATTAATCATATACCCCGTTTTATACCTTCTCAGGTATGTCTATTTTTATAATTAATAAAATTATTGTTGTTGCTTTTTATAGTCATTAACAACCCATCGAGTAACATGTATTATATTTGGAGGAATACCACCTTTTATTTGTCTCTTCTGGCAAATTTTTTATCTCATTAGAAGTGTATGGATAAGATTACATTATGCCATGTTTGGATTCCTTTTTGTCGCAGCTCTTATATCTGTAATAGTTTGTGCAGAAGTTGCTGTTATACTTGGTTATTTACATTTGTCATCAGAAGTATCTTATTATTTTTATTTGACTATTATTCTTAAAAAAAAGCTTTTAATTTTTATTTAATAATTTATTTTAGGATTACCGTTGGCAATGGAGAAGTTTTTTTACTACAGCATCAACATCACTCTATTGTTTCATTGTTGTTATTTACTATTATGTCCATTCTAACGTTACTGGTTCACTTGGAGCTTATGCCTATTTTACATATTCTCTTGTGATTCTTTATATGCTGGCCCTTGCATTTGGTAATCAAATTCTATTTTTACGCTATAATAATAATATAATAATCTAGGTTCTGTTGGATTTTTATCTTGTTTCTTCGTCTTTCTAAAAATGTATTCTTCAATTAAAGTTGATTGACAAATAATTTATGCTAGTTTTGTATTGAATATTATATATATATACCTATTTGTTATAATTATTTGATTCCTTTTTATTGTCAGCCATTAATTTACTTCTGTTTAAATCAGTGTAATACTTCTTCTATAAGTGTCGTTGTTCTTGATCTCTAAAAATATTCCAAACAATAGCTATTCTCTCCATTTCTAAAAATTTATTAAGAATTTGAAGTTTAAGCTTGATTTCCACGTTAGTAATCACAAATGTATTCTAAAAAGTAGGGTATGATAAACATATACGCGGAAATGGATAACGACAATGTAGTACAATGTGAAGATTCTAAGCAAACAAATATATCCTTAGACATCTCACTGTTACTAATAGATATAGCTTCTTACTACATCTATTCCAATATTATTACTTTTAGCTGTATCTCACTTAAACAATGTAAATCTAGCGGCTTACACTATATTCTTAGTTTTTATAATCTTTTTTCCTCCAATTAACTTAAAATCGCAGCTTACAGAATTTCATAATTCTATAGAAACCGTTTATAGCATACTTCTTTACACCATTCCATCAATTTCGATTAACCCCATAATAAATAACTAGCACAATTCCCATGCTCTTAATAGCCGCATACTGTTATTTTTTTACACATTAGTAATTGCAAAACTTAAAAACAATAGAGGACAAACAAAAATAATCTTTATATCCATAACAATGTATGCACATAGCCACATCAATGTGCTAAATCTTTTCTATCTAGATGTACAGGTACATTCCAGCATTAAATATTTAATAAAAATTGTTTGATGAATACTTTTTTTAATAGGATAATTTAAAACAGTCGAATACACTTCGTTTATCACCCATTTCACAAATGCGCGCATTCCTGTGTCCCTTGTAGATCATCGTAAATGTTCGTCTATAACGATCGTTGAATTGGTTATGTTAGGTGATGACTATGCTATGCTAATTGTAAGTCTTACATTGTAAGACAATGACACAAATACTTCTTCTCGTATTGTCTGATGGCATTATATATTCTGTAAGTGTGATAATGATGATATAACCATGCTATTTCTGATTGTATATGACGAAATACTTATCTGACACACTATTTCATACTTTGTTAGGTTTGTAGTTTTATACCTTGAATAATATGGTGCTATTAAACTGATAGCGTGGAACTGTAAAGTATAAATCATTCTTTAGTAGCATTGTCTTGTTCTGGTGAGTAGGGTATGTAGTCTGAATGCTGCAAAAGATAGCGATGAGAGTTGATATTGTTACCTGTACTAAAATTTTTATTCATTTGTTTCATTTTAGTGGTACCTGTGATCCATCATGGTTAATTAATTTATGATAACGTTTACTTAATTAATTTGGTCTTAATGTAATGTCAAGTATGAATTTATCAATTTAATCTAAAAGTTCTTGTATATACATTAATTTTACGCATGCGTGGTAAAAGTGTTGCATATGATTAATTAATTATTATGTTATGCTACAATGTGTATAAGGTTTTTTTAACATTTCCGAATGACTTTAATAAATTATTGCTATTAATTTTGTACTAATATGTGGCTTTGAAATAGATTTCCACGCTGTAATATTAAATATATTTCCGGATAAATTCGGAATTGACATGAATATTCGATAAGAACTCTAAAATCAGTAATATTAACATAAAAATGCAAATATTACAATTTTTAAAAATATAGATTTTAAGTATTTTTATACTAAGGATACAATTTTTGTGAAAAGATGCTATCTGATAAGTTTTATGCTATTTTAACCAAATTTAAAATGTCATAAATTTAATTTTTTACACTATAATATCTGAATTTTTGTAAGATTAGATTGGTATTTAATGTGATTACATTAAAGATGAGAAAAGTATATCTACTCAGGTATAATAAGGTTGTGATATTATTGCCACGTGTTAAAGTGATTGAATGGAGATAAAAGAACCTAACTGTGGGCATATGAGCAATGGAGAAGTTTTAGAATTTCTACAAAATTCTAAATTTAATTTTAAAAGACTTAATAACTTTCGAGAAATTACACATAAAGTAAGAAACTATCTCAGTACACAGCAAGGTGTCATACCACAATACACAGATACGTCATATTTAGAATTGGATAAGAAAGTAATTTCTCTTCTTAAAGCAAAAAAATCTATTCAAAAGTTGGAAATATTACAAATAATTAATAATCGTCCATCATCATTACTTGATTTACAGATTTTATTAGAAAACTGTGATACACGATTTACCGAAGAAGAACTTGAGTTAATATTGCAACAGATTAATACTATATATCGGCCGTATATATCTAATGAATTGACTTGTTTGTAAATATAAAATTATTTAATATAATTACCATAATTTTAATCATTATGTTTGATGATTTGTACACAATGTTGTTATAATAAATGAATTTTTATTAGTGATGCACATTCCTTAATGATAATTTATGTAATTATTCAGTTGAATTGATAATAATTATTAACATTAGTTTTAGGGGCTATCATTAATATATACTAGTCAAGAATAGTTTACTGTATCTTAATATTGGAATATTATGTTTTAATATGTTAAAATTGTTTTATTATTGCATGTTCGAATATGTAATGCTTCTATTATAGAACAAATTATATTTTTAGTGTTGATTAATTCAAATATTCTTTTTTATTACCTTTTCTTACGGATAAATGATTATTGTCATTAATATGTAGAAATACGATTTGATTTTCAATAAACTAATATATTTTATTAGATATAGTTAGTTTAAAGTAAAAATACATCACTAAAATTTACCCATTTATATTCAATCATCTATTAAGAGTTCTTTTTTCTCATTAATCGTTTATTTTTTATAGTTACTGCTTTATTTTACAAGTTTTTAAGTGATTAAATCCTTTTTTTGGCGTTAAAATTTATTCATTTTAATAGTGATGCGTACTCATTCATAATTTAAACAGTTTACTAATGCAGTATGTGAAAAGATTACGCAATTGTTTACACTTTACCAATCACTTGAATCAATACTTTCTTTTAATTCAAGCTCATTCTTGTTTTTTTAATTTAAAACTTTTATATTTAATATTTTTGTGGTTCATTTCTAATTGTTTTAATTAATATGATTATACAAATGTTTTATGTACAACAAACAAATATTCTGTAGAATATTATGAATCAATTATCTAGGCTGATTTTTTTATCAAATCAAAAAGCTAATATTAGTTATGGCATACAACACATTCTTTGTATATTCAATATGGTTTCAATGGGGCGCATGACTTTTGCAATAATTATGAATAAAAGTGCGCGCGCTGTATACCTAATAAGTAGATTTGAAACCCAATGAGATGCAATCCAATAGAAGCCAGTCTTTCCCAAAAGGATATTAATGTAATTGGTACCAATAGTTTAGTGTGTTAAAAAACTAAAATATAGAATATCAAAAAAGCTACAGAAAATATGCTTAACACTGAATCAAAAGTAGCAGATAAAGAGTTGTTTACACTAGGATGTGCGTTAGTACAAAGTGACAAAAAACGTGATGTTGAGGACGGAGTAAACATTTTAGATCGTAATTTATCATAAAACTAACAAAAATAAAAATAATAAAATTTGTTAGAACTTTGTAGGAATGGATCTGATCAAAGAGATTTATTATTCTTTTTGTCAGTAGCACATTTTAGATTATATGTAATTTTAATCAATAATTTATGAGAAATATTTGAAAAAAATATAGAATGACGATGCTGCAATTGTTTATATCGATAAATTATTGTTTCTTGAGCCACAAAATCATCAAGCTGAAAATCTTCGACAAAAAATTATGTCAACTAGACGTAAAGGTTGTTTATTTTTAATAATTATGAATGAATGATACTATTTTAATATAGATGCTAAATTGACCTTATATTCTACTATAGCTGCTTCAACATTATTATTTGGTACTATTGTTGGTGCATTGATTTTTGGAATTCGAAAACATTAATATCACTACCATATAATTATCCACTTTTACATTAATGTTATATTATTTTCTTGATTGTTTGTGTGAATTTTATATACTGAAAATCAATATTTTTATTTTTAAAAATTAGTATTAATTGTAAATGCCTTTGTATTATAACCATTTATAAAAATCATAGCATTGCAATAGATAGATTAAATATTGCTAAAATCTGTATAAAAAATACAGTATTAAAAGAAGAAAGCTGAAATAACATTCAAATGTTGCAAATAGAGCACTATTGATGCCATAAGCAATAGTATTAGTTGGATGTCGGAAATTGGCATGTCACATTCTTTTTATAGTGCATTTTGCATGCTTTTTTGAAGAAATTTAGTTACAGATTTAATAGTATCACATTAGTTCATTAGTTTTTATAGCACTAAAATCTATCTTATTCTAAGCATCTTAATAACTTTAATGCATTCTGTTTTACAATAACAATAATTTCACTATTTTTAACTAAACTATAAATGATGCAACACATCATGCAGTTAATTGACTGATTGATTTAAAAATTTAATGGTTAGATGTACATGATAATTGTTTTTTAAATAAGTTCAAGCTTTTATGTGGTCAAAACTAGCATCATGTAAATAAATTACAATTTATATTTAGATTATTGGACTTTTATCAGAAAATATTATATATCAACTATGATTAGATGCTATAACAATACTTTTTGGCATGTTCTAATAAAACTACCAATTTAAGATATCATTTGAAATGGAATACACTTTTTTTTTAAACGAGTATACTGAGTGATGGTGTTGGGTTAGTAGTACAATTTTTTGTAATTGTAAGGTTTACATAAAACTAGATTCAACTTTCACATATTATGAAATTATAAAATTATATATAGGTGTAAATTGTTGTTTAATATCATAATAGCATTGAATTCGAGTTACTCTTACTATTATAACAATTGATCTTTGTGATGATTTCTATTAGTTTAGCATTTCTTTAGTGTCTAATAAATATTCATGGTTAAAAAACTCTAACATAAATTTTTTAACTTCTTTATTAAAAAAACCATATTTTATGGCATTGTGATATTATAAAAAACTAGCTTCAATAAAAATGTTCGGATTTACCATTTTAAATGCGTAGGCAACTATGGGATTAATTTATAATTAATAGGATTAGCCGGTGTTTGAAGTGAATGTGCGGGGTAAGTGAAACAAATTCAGTATTATCTAAATCAATCAAGAAAAGTGTAAAAAGGAATGAATAGAAAAAGAAGAAGTAAAATCAAGTGTAGAAATGAAGTTAAACCTAGAAAAAGTAAGTATTTTTCAAATGAACATCAAAGTGATGATGAAACTATTGATAAGCCATCATCTGATGATTGGGTTGAAGTAAAAGGTAATCAAAAGTGATCATAATCAATAGTTGTAATTTAACATAATTCAATTTAGAAGATATAGAATATATTAAAGAGCTTAAAGAGAAAAATAAACAGTTTAATAATTCAGAAGATGTTAAAATTGCTTTTATTGATAATAGTGATGTTCGACTAACCAAAAAGTATCTTTGGTTACTAACTTGTTTGATTTATACGCTATTAAAATAATTATAAAATAGAAATCAATATATGGAGAGATTAAAAAGTGCCTTAAAAACCATTTTTCGTAAAATTTACCATCGATCTAATTATAATTTACATATTGTACATGATACCATATTAAAAAGTTTATAATAGTCAATACATATTATAGTTTAATTTGATCGTTTGGATAATACATATTGATAGGATAAACAAGCTTACTACAAAACCATTTTATAGAGTAGAAATTGTATATTTGATATCTACTTTGAATAATGTAGATACTTTTACAATCTTGTATGGATGATACATTAAATGATTTAAACTGTATAAATGCAACTCTAAACAATCTAAATGAACTAATTAAATGGTAAATAATATTTGTATGTAAATGATTGCATGATTAACTATATATGTTAATTGTAGGTTTAAAAAAAGAAAAAACGATATAAATTATACCCTTTTCAACTATGTATCAAAAAATTTTGTTTTAAATCTATGTAAAATATACTTAATATTAAAATAGTACCATAAAGGTCTCCCAGAAAGTTGTATTGGTTATGTGGTAAGTATTAAAGCTGAATTTTATTTAATAAATAACTTTATATAATCAAGATGCTAGTATCAATACTTAGAATAAAAGGTTTTTTTACAAGGCTGGTTGTATCACTTCAAGTATCTTTATTGATAGTAGTAGACTATGTTTCAAACAGTTTCCATAGCCATGGAATCCAAAAGTGGACATGGTCAAATCAAGAGTATATTTATTTAAATTAATAACTGCCATAATATTTTACAAGAAACGTTATACATACAAAAAGGGCAGTAAAAATATTTTATTATTCAAAGGGTAATAGCTAAATATAGAATCATGCTTTTATAAAGTTAACAAAATTTAGTCAAAATAGTGATGGGAGTGCTGATGATGATGGTAAATCAATTTTGTTAAAATTGTAGTATGAAAAATAAATTTATAAACTAAATTTGTTTTGATGACAATGTTTATAGCATTAGCCTTAATGTTATATACATATGTATTAAATTTTTTATTAATTAGAAAGTGTCTCTGATAATATGGATCATAATGAAGAGGCTTCCACAAAAATTAGTAGCAGAAAGAAGCAACGACAAAGTTATATATTAACCTGCTACCAGTGAAATCATTTTACTGTTAATAGAAATGCCTCTTGGACATCATGAAATTTTATCCATTGTAAATATGTGTGATCCATTTAACGTAAAAAATAATAATACAGATACATTTGATTTAAAAAATCAAAAAAAGCACATATCTTCCTATAGAAATAAAATTGATGGTCAATACGGTATATAAAAATTATTAGTATTTTAAAATAAGTATTATTGCTAATAAGAAACATTATTTTTAGTCACTTTTATAATTTTAAAAAATGTTTCATTTTTTGTAAATTAAGTATATTATATTTATTTGATAAAATTGTCTTAAACTAATTATTATTATACTAAATGTTAAATATGTTCCACAAGGTTCATTTTATTGTATAATATTAACATTTAACTGATATCAAAAATAAATAAATTCATTAATAAATTAGTATTTTAGATTTATATGGCAAAATTTGTTGTTAAAATTTCCTTTTTAATCATAAATTTAGTCAATTAATAAGTTTTTTAGTAAAATGTTATAGATTTATAAAATTTTATTTCTTTTTTTTATTGAATCTATTTATTATTAATAATTTTATTATTTATATATTGAATTTCTATAATATTTCTTTGTAAACAAGTTAAAGTAGTTTAGCCTTAAAAAAGACTTTAATTAGTAAAATGATTTTATTATTTTTTTGCTAAATATTAGACTATATATTATTAATATAAGTGCTTTTAACTATGTACAATGATTTGCACTACACATGGCATATTAGTGGATAAATTGAAAACAATTTTCTAGGTTACAATTATTGGTTGGAGGTATATTTAAATACAACAAAAGAATGGATATGTACTGATTTTATATCTATTGGAATGGAAATGTTTAGAGCTATATTGATTGTGTATACTTGAGTAGGTATTGGAGGATGGGATATGACCATTAATAATTTCCATTATATTGAAAAATGTGCTACAAATCCAATACAATACGTTGTTGGTGTTGATCAAGGTGGGGCAATAATACATTAATTTTAAAATAGATAAATTGTTGTTTTAAAGATGGAGGTTGGAAAGACTTGACATTTAAATATGCAAGTGAGTGGTTAATTACAACAAAGAAGCTACGAATTGCTGAAGATTGGTGGAATGAATTTATATTGTCAAATCAAGGATCCGATCAAACTACTAAAACATCAAAAGCAGATCAATTACTACTCAAAGTTTATGTATATTAAAGCTAAATTATAATCTTGGATAAAAACTGATTAAAGACTAATAATGCACCTATTCCTAAAAAATTATCAGAATTTAAAAATCATCCCAACTATGTCCTTGAACGAGATCTATTAAAATATCAAGTGCTTTATCCTTATCCTCCACCTGCAATAGGCTATATAAAAGATATTCCTATATATTCACGCAAATATGTCCATACAGTAGTTAAAATTATACTGCTTTTATAATTTAACTTTATTTAAGTTACAATCAAGAGAAAGATGGTTGATTAAAGAAGGTAGAGAAGTTCTTAAAGATAGCCAATATATTAGAAGGGCTGAAAGACGTTTGAGCAATAAAGAAGGTGATATTGAACTGTATGGCAGGTGGCAAACACGTAAAATAAAGCCTAAGTTAACAAATGAGGTATTTCATATAGTTTAGTATTTAGTTTAACGCTATGTTTAGGGTAAATTACCAAAGAATAGCTTTGGTAACATAGAATTGTATAAGCCATGGATGATACCAGAACATTGTGTTCACATACCAAGTTACGTTATCCATTTGTTATTTAAATGTATATCTTTACATTTTACAATAGTTCAAGGTATATTAAAAGTAGCGAAAAAACATAATATTGATGCAGCTCCTGCTGTAGTTGATTGGGAATATGGTGCACATCCTCATCCTGTGTAATCATATTATTTTTTCAAATTATAGTACAAAAATTGTAGAATCAATGGAGTTGTAATACTAGAAAAAGATAAAAAAATTTTAATGTCTGAATGGAAGAAACAAATACGTAAAGAAAAACAAGAATTGCTTAAAGTAATTTTCATTGACACATTGTTTATTAACCCATTCGATTATTCTATTGATATTTTCACTCTTTTTTATATACATCTATTTAAAAATAAATAGAATAACACTTTTTCATGCCTCCTACAACTCATTAAATCTTTTTACAATAAATGTTTTTTATATAATCAATATAACTATTCAATTCATTCCATAGACAACAATATATGCTTTTAAAGGCATATCAATATTTTAATTTTACGTTAAATCACTACAACAACCCCCTTTGTAGTTCTATTCATGTTTTAGTTACAATAAAAGCACCAAATACATATTCAAATAAGCACAGCTTTTAACATTTTACTTATGAAATGATATTATTATCTATTAATTTTAAAAATTGAAATTATACGAAATTTTTATATTAAAATATAGAAAGAGGAAAAAGAAAAACAACTTATTAAGATGGAAGAATATAAATTAAAACGAGCAAAAGAGAAAGCTAAAGCAGTCTTTGCAGATACGATATTACACGAGAAAAATTTATAAATGGTTATCCAATTAACGATATTTGAACATAAAAAATTGTTATTATTATTAACTTTCATATTTCAATTATGCCAATGAATACTCAAATTGGAAATGTTGTAGTTTTTGTTGAAATTCTATTGAATATTTGCTAAAAAATATGTTATTGTAATAAAATAATTAAAATTTTAATTACTTTAAATTTTGAATTTGATTTTCCAATATTTTTAATTCATTAATTTGTTTATTTAGTTTAGAGATCTCATAATCTGATTTTTGAATACTTTTATCAATAATAATGCGACCTTCTTTTAATTTGGATCGTAATTCTCTAAATATTGTTTTTAGTTTTAAAGAATTTTATAATATTTAATACTTGGATGACATTTTGCTAAATTCTAAAGCAACCATTTGAATAGACTTTTTTAGACGCTTTCCAACGTAATTGGAAAACTAAATATGGCACAATGAAATCAATTATTTATCTTAATACTATTTATTTATTATTTCGCAAAAAAAAATGATATCATTAAAATGTTTCATAAATTAAGTGGTTAATTAAAAGGTATTACAGTATGTTCAACTATAACGACAATAAAAAATGTGGGCTATATGTAATTGATGCCAAAGTAATAGCTGTTAATAAAGTGATTATCTTTAAATGTAATGAATAAAAATTGTTTGACAATAGGTGAATATTTAAATATCTAAAAACTATGAAATTACTTGTCGTTTATACGACTTTTCCTTAGCAGCATCTGTCCAGCTAATTCTTTCATATACATATACACTGGAGTAAATTCCAGCAATAGCAGCAATAAATCTAGGTCCAATGAATTTCCATGCCTAAAATAATAATGTATTATTAAAAAAAGCAATTAATTATTTAAATTTATTATTTTTACTCAATATATAATAGTTAAGAGATATCAAATTAAAAGTTGGAATGATATTTTATTTAGTATCTTTAAGTTTTAACTTGAATAATTAGTTTATTAAAATTTAAAAAAAAACTAGACAAAACTGACTAAAGTACTTGTATTAGAAAGATTTTTATAATTTTTTGAGTAATTTT
>JRUX01000284.1:0-11546 GCA_001407235.2 Kudoa iwatai | reverse complement strand
TATAATTGTTATTTTTTAATGTTTTATTATGCTTTTTATTTATTCATTAACAAAAATTAATATTATTCATACATATTTAGGTTAAATGATACAAAATAATAAATGCATATATAATGTATAAACTTGATTTCATCTATAAATAGCTTATTTAAATATTGTTATAATAAATATAATAATTCATATCATATTTCTAACGTAAATTTTTTTCTTGCCTACATGGTGAATATTTATAATACTAACACTATTTGTGATAGTTGAAGCAACATTTTTTCTATAGTAACGTTCATTGTTGGATCAATTATAATGGAATAAAAATAGTAAGTATAAGACTTGTTATTTATAGTATAATTTATATCATTTTTATCAGAGTAAGATTATTAAGCAGCATCTATAGACTATAGAATAAGTAAAAGTAATCACTTTTAATTAACCTTAAAAATCACTTCATATGAAAATCAAGTTTTTTATTAAAACAGATCATTTATGATGTTTAATAATATTTTGTATATTAATAATAAAACATTATCACTATTTCAATAATATAGCTACATTTATTGAAATTTTTGTATAAGATAATTGATTATTAAATGTGTTTAATTAATATCAAGCCATACTTATTTTAAGACAGGTTAATTTTTCAGTTTTACATGAATAAAAACTAATATTCCATTATTTAATCACCTAAAAATTATTTCAACTTATATTTAGATAATTTAAAACTAATTAAAATTATAAATAAAAGCTTTTGTGTTTTAAAGTGGCCTTAAATATTCTTTATTTTGTGTTTAATCATAAAATAGTAGGATTTTAATTATAATAAATTATCATTGCAGCTTTTCTAGCATAAAATTCTCACCAATTATTATAATAATATATATATTAATTTTTAATTCTCTATAATCATTTTAATAAAATAGTAAATATTGTATAAATATTCGTCAAAACTGAAAAAATAGTTGCTAATATATATAAAAATATGTATCTAATTTAAATTTACTTTAAATTCAAATAAAATTGTTTGAATTTATGTGTATATATATATAAAATATTATTAAAAGGATGTAGACAGTAATATACTAAATTTATTAATAATAATATGTAAGCACAACATTAATTTAAACTGGTTGATAAAACTATGATATAAAAGAATCAAAAAAATGGCTTGTTTTTATCACTTTTTAATAGTTTGAGTTTCTTTATATCGTTTATAATCAAATTCAGTTTTTTTCTATGAAATTAGTACAAATATATCAAAATGTCAATTTTTCCACCAAAAAATCATAAATTTTTTAAAAGTTTTATGATAGTTAATTATTCTATTTAATATGGATTTCAAATCTAATATCTTCCAGTATTTTTTTATAGAACTAAAATAAATAAATAAAATGACACTAGAGTCTGATAAATTAATAATACAATTTTGATTAATATATAATTAAATGTCTTACAAAATTTTAACTTACCAAAATAAGAATAATTCTCTTATCTTGATATAAAAATGTGTTCATAAATATTTACTGGTTAAATAAATTAATTGTGTTCTTTTTTTTAATCTACAAGTTTTTTAAAGTCAAAAAATGCTGATTAAAAAATTGAAAATTGTAAATATGTAAACTACTTAAATCCTATCTACGTACACTCACATAGCGAGTTAAACCATTATTATTGTATGATAGCTTTGTTTATATATAAAATAATTAAAACAGACTATCAATTAAATGATAGACATTCTATTGCTAAGAGTAAATAATTATTTATTTATTTTTGTTTATGAATTGGAAAAGCTAAAATTATATGTAGTAATTAACAGCAATGAGAATGTTGTGAAATTACTTCGAATCACCAAGGATTCCTAAAGATTTTATAAAATGTTTGACTTATACAATACCAATTCTATCAGCTAATTTATATAGATAAAACAAAAGTATTTAACAAAGGTTACTTTTTCTATTAAAATATAATAAATAACTTGAAAAGCACTTACAACATTCATAGGATGTTATATACGTATTTAATTGGTTGGAATCAATTATATTCTATTAAAATGAATAAAAATCTGCAGTTTTAATAAATTTTATATCTTGGGCATACTCATAAGAATTTAATACAAGCTAATTTTATTTGTAAAAACATGCACTCACTATGGCATAGATTTTAATTAATAATTTTATATAAAATTATGTTTCCATTTACAATGAATGACAACTATGTAGACAGTCTAAATCTCCATAGATAAATGGTTTTTTTTAAATATCAACACTTATCAATTGTTTAATACTTTTTAATTAATAAATATCATTTATTAAGTCAAGTCACATGATCTAAATAGACTTAAAAAATGAAAAATACAGGAATAAATTACATTAAAAAGAATACTATTATTGTTATATATTATATTTTTGAGTTAAAAATATGTTTAAATTAATATGTATTGAATAAACTTGGATTTTAATCTATAATTTAAATATAAAAGCATTATACACAATTTATTATACATTAAAATAAAAACATATAAGTTATACGACAATGTAAAATATAATTAGAACTTTTAGTAAGTAAAAAGTTGTAATATTTAATAATCATCAATCATTTTTAATTAGATAACATTAAATAGCTTTTATTGATAAAGATTTAATTTTCATATGCTTTAGTAGTTTCATATAATATTAGTTTCAAATAATTTAGATAATATTTTTATCTAAAAAAGAATGATATAATAATAAGAGACCTATAAGTATTAACTCATTAATCAGTCATTAAATATAATTATTTATATATAAAAATATGTCAATAACAAAATTTTGAATAAATAAATAATGATAAATTAATACATAAAGCATTTAAAATTAGTTTATTATATGAATATATTAGAAATAAGTTGTATTTGATTAATTGGTAAAAAAAATAACATTATTAATATAAATAATAGTTTAAATTATAATATTGAAACAAGAAAATCTTATTATAAATGACTATTTATAGCTCAAAACCCCAATTATCTACAATATTAAAATAGAATTAAAATCTAGTAAATATATTAATTCAAACTATTTTAAAATAGGATCTAAATTATGTAATTTTATTTATTAGTTATATATATTTTTTTAATGAATTTAATCAAATATTATACATTCATAAGATAATTATTTGTAGAATTATAAAGATAAGGTAAAATTGCGCCATAAAAGAGTATTAAAAGTTATTAATAATAGGAAGATCATCTACTTAATAGGTATTAAATATATTAAATTGTCTAATATATTTTTATAAAGAAAAATGGATAAATATAACTTGCTATTATTATTAAATTTACTATTATTTAATTGGATAAAGTATTTTTATAAATGTTAACTTACAATTTATAATAAAATTTAGTACATTAAGTGAATCAGAAAAAGAATTTATCCATAAAGCTATAACAAAGAATATAATTATAGGATATAATAATATAAATTTGGACAATATTCCTGAATTTGATACTATATTAGTTTTGTATATAAAATCATTATTTAATGCTAATGTGGAAGATAAAGTAAGTTTTATGTTGAGAGGTATCTATGAACGTACTGCTTTTACATTAGCTCGAAATACTATTTCTATATCAAATTCAACATTTGATAAAAGTATTCTAATGGATAATGATGGTGAAATTGAAATGCATGAAAATATTATCAATACTTTTAATCCATTGCTAGTACCTATGACATATTCTGTATGTTTATGAATTGATTTTTTAGTGAATTATAAAATGTTAGCTAAAATTTTCATAATAAAAATATTTAAAAAATATGTTATTATTCATCATTTAATATGTCAATTTAGTTTTAATATATTTTAATTGAATGATTTAGTTTACTTGTTATTATATCTAAACAATGACACAATATAATATATAGTTATTAATTTTAGAAAATGGAGATACATTTAACTCCACATGTCCATCAGTTATCTACAGATTCATCAATGTTTTATGCTAGAAAATCAGACTACCAATTAAATCGAATTTATAAACAACATTCTCCATATTATATTCTTTATAAATCTATGTGTAGTTTAAAGGCAATAATGAGTTATTTTCATTACAACATAAGTGATGAATCTACAACACATGACTGTACTTTATTAAGAATGTTATTACCAATTGTATGATATTATTTTATTTATAGAAAATTAAAAATAATAAATAAGTTTAATACATTTCTAATTATAATTTTTAAAAAATTAATAAATTATAGAGAGATGATTCTATACCAATTTATAAAGTTACTACCAAAGAATATGGTAATAATATCACAATAGTAAACGATAATCAACTATGGAACTATATACAAAAAGCCTATAAAATCAATCATGACTATATGATACCATATCCATTCTGTAAAGTAAAATAAACTTGGTTTGGTGTATTTTTGAAGTAAATTTTTTTTTTTAGTATAATAAATTTTATTACAATGGAAACATAGTTTCTATTTTAAAAGGAGGGGATTGTAGTACAATTGCTGACATTGATAAATTAACTCTTACTAAATTTTGTGTTGTTTCTGATCAACTATCTAAATATAAATATTGTGGTTTGCATAAAGTTAATCAATATTATATTTTATACTAAATTTTATCATAAATTATTTCTAGTTTACATCAAATAATAGTTATTTTATCAATATAAACCTAGTAGATATATATAAAGAAAGAAATTACAAAAATAGTTTTATCATTGTCTTTATATACAGCAATTTAGAATCAACAAAAAAATTATTATCAGTACAAAAAGGATCACTTACTCATAATAATGGACATTGGAATATCAACTTTATGTTCAATTCTATATATAAAGTTTTTAACAATAATAATAAAAATATATGATTTTATTATAGAATATTTGGATTGAAGTGAGTATTTTCAATGTTAATTTTACTTCTTATCATTTTATTCATTTAAAATCTATTATTTTTAATGAAAATATGATATTTGAACAAATAAAACATACAAATTCTTACGAATTATCATATAATCAATTCTCTGCAACTAGTTCAACCATACATTTAGATGCTACCATATCCAAAATATTTCATAATGAAGACGAAGACAATCTATTAAACTATTATTTTATCACTCCATTTTTTAAATACAATTGTAATCATTCACTATATAAATGTAGTAGAATTGCTACTTTTTCCAATAAAGAAACTAGTATTATTCTAACAGTTATTGCCACTGATAATAATATTACCTATAATATCATTAAAATAACCATTTCTACCATAACAGCATACTATCATAACAATATATCTGAATATAATTTCATTTTAAATGACATACATATGAGTGGTGATGGTGAATTTGCTACCCAATTCCTTCCACTATATAATCTACATAAAGTTATTTTCCTACATTTATATATTATTAGAATTTAAAATAAATAGTTTTTTCTCTATTTATATATTGATTATTTAGGCAGATTTTATCACTATTTCATATGGTAAACAAAGCTTTATATTTTCCTTGAATATATTAGATAATGGTTTACTTCATATTAATCCTATGCAATGGCCTATTATGCTGTTATGGAGTGTTAACAACAGAAATTATCCAAATAATATAGAATTACAAAAAAATGTCAATGACTCCTTAGCTTATACAAATGAAACCGTATCAACATTAACATATTGTGATCAGGTAATAAATTTTAATTGATAAATTGTTTATTTATACATGTTAGAATAATACAATTATACTTATATTAACTGTATCAGCTCTAAATAGTGCTATTGATCAATCTATAAAAGAAATAAATCTTTTTATTAAAAGATTTTATGATAACCCATCAATAGATAACAATAATGCTATAAACAAAAAATATAATTCATCTTTTAGTTTCAACTTGTCTATTGATGATATTTATAATCAACCAAAACAACAGATCAAGTGTAATCTTAACAAAAATGTGAACATTTCTAATTTAACGTTGTATGATACTGTTCATACTAAATTTTCTAACATACAGCTATCATTAAATAATATTTTGATTGAACGCAATACTTCTGATATATACATTAAAAATCTCCATAAATATTCCATTATTTATGATCAAAATAAACTATTTTATATTCTCTATAATAATATGGCATTAAATTATCCTGCTATAGATAGCTCTCAAAGTAAATAAATATTAAATACTATTATTATAATCCCATTTTAAAAGTAGATTTAAAGAAAAAAAATGGTCAACTAATATTTATTCTTACTTTTACATTTGGGGCTATCGTGATCACTTTTATCATTCTAATAGCATATTATTCTAATACAAAGTTTATAATGGTATTATTTGATTATTTTTAATTTTTATGAATTTAGACATAAGAATCATATATTTACCCAACCATCTAAAGCTAATGCTATCTAATCTATTAATTTTTTTTTGATAAAAAATATTATACATCTTATTATACGTATTAATTAACCATTCATATTATAATATATATATATTTCTATATATTAGTATAATTTATTTATTTATTTATTTTTAAATGAAATAAATTATATATAAATGATTAAATATAATAAGTAATAGATAAGCTTAAAAATATATCTATATAAAATGTTATTATTATCTTAATTTTGAATTCAATCTACTACTACTAATAGCTATATATATGATATGAATATATTATCTAAAAAAAATATTATATACTAATATTAGCTTTACATTGACATATTTCTTCCAGGATTATTCATAATAATGTGAATGTAATTGTCTATTTGAACACTATCAATATTTATATATATTATAAATAAAAATATAATAGAGTTATTTATTTATCTAAGGTTACTTTATGTATATATCTCTTACTTAGAATATTTTATTTTAAAATGGTCAATTACATACGTGTATTTTTAGCATTATAATAATTTTCATATTATGCTTAGTTTTTAATAGAAAATAACCAAGATAGAATTCATTTTAATATCATTATACTCATTAGCCTCATATAATATGAATTTTTTATCAGATTAACCTATTCAATCAAAAATAGCATTTTTTTATATTTTTTCTGTCTATATATTATTATAAATATACTTGTTTACACATATATTGTCTTATAACCCTAAAATAATGCTAATTTAATTATATTCAATGTATATAATCATTTAATAGGGTTATTCTTATTTTTTCGCTACATACATGTAATAAATATAAAATACTTGATTAAAATTTATCCCACAATCCTATTCAAATGTACATAAATTCAATATGTATGTTAGACTTCAATTTTATAAAATAAATAGGCTTTTAAATATTTTATATACACCATATTGATTAAACAATCAAATTAATGTTAAAATAAATTATGTTTTAATTTATATTACTATAAATTAATTTCTTTTGATTGTTTTTTAATCATATTTATTCATTTTCTTTATTATTTTATTAACAGAAAAACCTTAAAAGTTACTATTATTTGTAAATTGAAATTTACCATAATAAAAATACTAATTAGAGTGGCATTATTTTATTTAGATAAAACCTAATATAGTGCTATATATTTATATTAATCAATAAAATAGTCATAAAATATATAATTGATTATTATATTATATTTAACAGGTAAAAATTTATAAAAAAATATATTTAAGCTTCATTAATTATATAAAAATAACAATAATATTAATATATATATATTTCCATATAATTTAATATTTTTATAGATTATTTATAAAAATTAGTGTAAAACTATGTAGATATACATTTTTTGAAAAAAGTATTTCCTTATGGCACTTATTGTATTTTTTTATATTATAAAGTTAATTAATATGATTAATTTTATAATATATATAAAGATTTGCGGTGTTCAACTACCAAATCAATCATAAATTAATCTATATAGTAGTAGTTAACAAATTGTATAATAATTTCAATATAGAATTGAACATTTATTAATATCTAGATATATATTATTTTTAAAAATGTCAAATTTATGCAGCACCACCACATCATCTCATATACTATGGGAATTAAAAGATACATCATTTGAAGTGGTATCTAGAATTGAACAAAAATGTTGCTTTTCACACTGTTTAATTCGTAATTCAAATGATACCAATAAAAAAAATACATATTCCTTGATTTATTTTATAAAAGACCAACTAAATGGTAACACCTAAGAATTATCATTTTATATATTTACATAATAATTTACAGCCAAAATGCGTTATGTTTTACAGTTTATTAAAGAAAATATAACCAAATATTCACACAAGAATTTTTTACATATTTATTGCAGTAAGAGATAACAAAAATATATAAATTAATACATTTTTTTTTGTTTATAAAGCATTTCAGTCTTCAGAAAAGTTAATTTTTATACAGGAGTTTTATAACTGTGGAACACTTTATCATTATCTACCTACACTACATGCTTCAGTGACTGAAACATTTAGAAGAAAAATGTTTAAAGATCTAGCTGAAGCTATTGGTTATATACATAAACAAGGATTTTATCATGGACAGATATTTTTAGAAAAGTATTTTTATCCATATATAATATGTTTACATTTATATAGCATTTATTTTGATAATAATTTCCAAATAAAACTAAAAAGTATGTATGATCATTGATTTTTTAGTTTCTATAATTATTGTATTAAGTATTTGGCATGTTTTTGAATACTTGCAGTAATAGTTGTATGAGTAAAGAGTTATCTAAAGAAGCTACATATTTCCAAAATGATCATGATAAATATCATAATAGTCTAAACTTATTAATATATCAGCAAAGTTTTAAAAGAGAACCACTTTCTTTTTTCATAGATTGGTATCAATATGGAGTAATAATGGTAATATAATGGTATTATATGTATTGTTAAACATTTATTAAAAGAATTTTGTATACTTTTTCAATGATTTCACTTATAAAAATATTAATTCCAATATGATTACGTATTAATATATTCATATAAAAACATTATTATAATGAATAATTTTAAATATTTTAGATACTATCTTTTAGTAAAATCTAGTCTTCCGAAAGATATATACGACATGTTGGAGGGATTACTAAAGGAAAATGTAGAAGAAAGACTTGGTTATAAAAATGATATGGAGGATATCCTATCAATGGATTATTTTACTTTAGTAAGTTATCATGACAATACTTTATTTCCTTTAATTATCAATTAAATATAATTGTTAAATAGTATTCAAATAATTTTCATAGTGAAAATGAACCATCTTATTTTGCTCTTTCTATTCAAGATTATGATATAGACAATACAATTAAATGTATTGATTTATTTTTAAAAATATGGATTTTAAAATATAATTCAATAAAAAAGATGATGAATCGTACAAATCTACAGATTCAAAAATATATTTTAATAAGTTTGAATACATTTTTAACACAATGGAACCAATTTTTATTGATATTGTAACCAAAAATAGTAAAAATACATTTAAAATAGAGGTAATACAAGTGAAATTTATACAAAAAACATTAAATAAAAAAAGGATCCATTAAATAATGTAGTTCCACTCAGAAATAATTATTGTTCTGGTTATTTTTCGAATGAAGTAATAATAAACATTACGGCTACCAATATATAATTAGTTTAGAAACATGACAAGATAAATAATCAATCTTTGTTTATCATGTGTGAAAGAAAAACTAATAAATATTTTTTCGCAAAAAATATAGCAAAACCAAACACTAATTTGTTATATGAAATAAAAGTAGTATATTTTAATTAAAATTATATAAAAATATACAAAATAGGCTTTATGCAATGTGAATGCAAGTGATTATTTTTTTGAATTGATAGATGTAAAAATAATTTTATTATATATTAATTTCATAATAATATCGATGAAATTCTTAATATATTATTTTAGATATATAATCATATGTCAGAATATATGCTAATATTTTCATATGAAGATATGCCAACTTTAGAATGTGAGGTTTATAGATCAGTATTTAATGAAGTATTGACTATGATATGCATAAAAAATGTTTGTAAAGCATTACAATATTTTCATAATCTTGAAATTGCTCATCAAAATATTATTCCTTGCAACATTTATGTTAGCATAATATCTAGTTATGTTGTAAATCTAAAAGTGGGTGGATTTGGATTTGCAAAAAAATTTACTTCAAATGTATTTATTACATCATAAAATAACTAACTTAACCCTATAAAATATATATATATATATCTATATATTTAATAGTATTTTTATGTGATTTTTTTTAAACAATAAATTTAGGACCCATCATCAAGGGATCCAAACCAAACGTTCGATATTTGGTGTATAGGTTTATTGGCTTATTATATGTTATTTCAGTAATAATCATATCATCATATATTTTTCATAAATTCATTTTTTATTGTATGATTGTAGAAAAATTCCAGATAATCTCTTAGAGGCTACACAAAAAGATTCACTTGTTGATATAATAAAAAATTATTCTCTTGATTCCAATTTAAATAATGATTCTAATCAAACATTAAGCCTTGAGCTCATTGTAATTATTTCATTTATAATTGTTAATTTTTTTATCTATCAATTAAAAAAAAATTTTAAAACTACCTTCAAAATAGAATATTAATTAATCAATTATACTTTTTAAAATATCTCTATGGAATAAATTAATAAAATTATTAAAGAACGTATACAATTAATAATTTATAAATTTTGTTTCTTATAAAATAGGATAAAATATTGATACATTTATTGTATTAATCATTACTTTATAATATTTTTAATGATTTAATTATCATAAAATACAATTATGTCCATTAAATGTTGGGTTTTTTAATATATATACATTAATATTTATGTAATAAAAGTTTTTATTATATCCTTTAAATAATCTAATTATATTAAAAAGAGAACTTAATGAGAATATTAATAATTTAAATTAAAAAAAAGTATGCCCTTTTGTTTTTATTTTAAAAAATAAGTATAATTTGAATTAAAATTTTTAAATTATTAATTTTCATTAACACAATTTTCTTAATTAATCTCTTTTATATAGAATTTTTTGAAAAATACAATGACGTTTAAAACTGCTACTAGATTGACAGTAAATGATGTAATTATTTTATACTATTTCTTTCATACAATTTTTTTATTATATATATTCTTTAGCTACTTAATGATGAATGGATCCTAAAAAATAATAGTTTTGACTTTTTAAATAGATATAGGGAACAAAAATATAGAGTTTATGCGCTTTACAATAATATGGTTAAAGAATGGTCAAAGAACCATATTTATAATTACACTAGTCATACATAGACCATATGGCTATTTAATTTTTGAAATTGCTATTTCTATCATAACAAAATAGTTGTTACAATTTTTTTTATATCAACTCTCTAGCCTTATTTCTGTAGCTATATAAAAATGGAACTATATTTCAAACAAGATTATATTATTTTTTTTTTGAAATTTTTATTAATACAACTATGATTAAATTATAAATAGCTCAATTATATTCAGTTTTAAATAAATAGATTACGTTACTTTACAATACAGTTTAAAATAA
>JRUX01000280.1:0-16555 GCA_001407235.2 Kudoa iwatai | reverse complement strand
GGAGATGGATACGCCTAAAGTTGCTTTTATCTCCTCTCTAAATTATAAATTAAATATATTGATCAAATTAATATATAACATAATGATTGTTAAATTTACTTATATAATAATTTTTATGAATTTAAATCGTATTAAAATATAAAAGATATTTATATATATATATAATTATTTCCAATCGTAGATACTTAATTTTTCATTTAATATTAAATAAAAGTTTATTTATAATAGAAAAATTTAAAAAAAGAATAAATTACTACGTAATTTATTAAATAAATAAATACAAATAAAAAATATAACTAACATAATATTAATAAAGAAATTAATTAGAATTAAATTTGCTAGAATTTAATTAAAGAAACTTAAATATACATAAAATTAACTAAAAAAATGCAGATAAATGAGTGAGAATTAGTAAATAATGTAATGAATTCTTTTTTTATTGAGAATAAATATTATATTTTTGTATTAAATCTAATAAAATATACAATAACTTGTGCAATAGAAGAAAAGTATTCTATATCTGGATTTTTGCATGGTATCATTATAGTTAGTGCAACATAATTCCATGTAGATAGAAATTTGTCCAATTTGTTGTTGACTAGTATTGAAAAATTATTAAATAATTATTTGTTAGCATTTTGTTTGAATGCGAAAAATTCTTACAGCTGTGAGCTTGAACATAAGCTGTTTGAGATTCTTCAGTTAGTAGTTCGCTTAAAGAAAAATTAAATTTGCACCAACACGTATATTCTGGTTCAGCATTAGCTAGTGTATCCTTTTTTAATTTTTGTATATATTTTTGAGGAGTTTGTCCAGATGGTACAAAAAAATAATAAAGATTTCCAAGAAATGTGCTATTTGTATCTACATATGGCCTATATATTTTACTTAGTATCATTACTGAATGCTATTACATAAAATTTATACAATACAACTTCATCAAACTCTAATATAGGATTTTCTGGACGGAATTCAACACAATTTGAGTTGATTATGTAGTATTCTGATTGTACAGTGTAGAAGAAAAATAATAGATTTCCTAAGAAAAACAAATTAAACATTTAATACATGTATTGACGGATAATATTATAATAGTTTTTATGTAGAATTGTATTTAAATTTATAATATAAATTAATTTGTTGAATAAATAAACTAAATTAATATTAGATAAAAATGACCGACTATTAATATTGTTAAGTTTGGAGTAGAGTCATTTAATATCAATGTATGATGATGGATGAAAATTTTTATATCATAAATATTCCAAAAAATTGCACAGTGATGTAGATAGAAAATAAAAAATAATAAGTATGATAAATTTAGATAAAATTTAATAATACTATAATTGAAAAAACCTAGCTTTATCAGTGTATAATAATAATAACATCTCTTTATCTATAAAACAATACAGCAGGCTAGTTTAAATGTTTGGAGTAATCTTACTCAATAAAATAAACAATTAATAGAATTTTTAAAAAAAAAATCAAATCTATATTTAAATTTAATTTAATGTCTTAAGGTTATTTTTTAATAGGAGATTATACGAATCAACAATTATATCTCTATAGCAGTTTACTGAAAACAGTGAAAAAAATTAAGCACGTCATTTTTTTAATTAAATTTATTTTAATTGCTATCATATATACACAATGTAGCAAATCTAGATAGCAATGTATTGCTATATTAACATAAATTAACGGTATATAAGTTTTTTTATAAAATTAAATTTGCTGAAGTTTCTTTTAACGTAAAGACTTGAATTATTTATTTTAAAAATTTATCTTATTGGTTAGAAAAAATAATATTTAAATAATTTATTAAGAAATTTTTACTTTACATACAGAATTATTACTAACGGTTTAAATTGTCTAAAAAATATACAGACAGCTATTTCATTAAGTAATTGTAGAATATCATAAATTAAAATAAAAAAAATGGAAGAAGTTATCATCATAAATATTTTATTAAGACAAATTATAGTAATAAAATTTTTTATTTTCTTATAAAAGAGTATGATTTCTATTGAAACAATATATAATATCATTTAATTTAATTAAATTATATAATGAGTGATATTAAATATATGATATTGATTTTAATTTAATTTAATTTAAAATATACTAAAAATGATAAAAACTATTTTTAAGATTAATAATATTATACATACCTGATAGTTTTTTAAAGCTGTGTTCCTTTTTATTTACAATTGGATAACGAAGCTCTAAATAATTATTCAAAATAATTTAAATGTCTATAGGCATATTATATACTTTGTATATAAGCTGTACGTTTTTCCACAAAATCACTATAAATAATATAAGAAAATTATGGTATAAAATAAAAAAAACATTTTAAAATACAAATATTAAGTATTTTTAATGAAATTTTTTTTATCGAAAAAAAAATAAGCATGTAAAGTTAAAATCTTTTTATTTTTATCTTATATAAACAAAAATGCTAAGAGGAATATCTTATAATAAAAAGAAAAAAAATACAATAACATATTTATAATTTTAAAGTTTGCATGTTACTTCTCATCTCAAGGATCAATCAATCATCATATAGTATAAAATTTTTACATTAGAAAGTATTTGTACTTATATGGAAAAACAAAATTATGGGTGTGGATATTAATTTTTAGGAATAGAGCATGAACTCATTTAACCAATTAAAATTATTTTTACATCATTATTATATAAAAAACTTATGAATACAACTATTTGAATAATAGATGTTTAATAAATTGGTAATATGTTATAAGGAATTACAAAAAAAATGACCAGTCAAGACACTGGACTAATAAAGTTAGCTATCCATTGAGATGATATTTTTTACTTTTACTAATTATTAGAATGTATCATAATACTATAGATATGATATGCTATTAATCATTTTATTAATTTATTGAGCTAAGAAATAAATGATCAATTAACCTGTAAAAAAATTATATTCAAAATTTAACACTTTATTATTTTTATTAATCAAGTTAAATAATTATATATTTTAATATATATATATGTAAAAGAAACTATTGTCATTTTATTTTCAATCTTATGTATTTGTGTAGTTGCTTTTGCATTAATAATACATATATTCCACATTCAAAAAATGTAAAATGATTTTTTTATTTCAACTATAGTATATAAAATTATAAGATTCATATAAATTAATGATAAGATAGATAATTATATTGTTATATATGCACTATCCTACCATATAAATATGAAATTGGTACACATTGAATTAAATCTAAAAAATTATCATAGTATTCATTTCTTATTTTCCATAGAAATAAAATGATTAATTTCTTTATTATAATTGAAATAAAATTTACTAAAAGAAGATCCATGCCTATTAAAAATAATGCAACATTTATAATAGAATAGTTAATAGAGTGAGTGTTATAAATTTTACTTATAGACATCTATTTATGAATCAAAATAAAAAATCTTAGGAATTAATATTTTAATAAATTTAATAAAATTTTAATATATTTACACAATTATATTGTAAAAAGTTACTTTTCGGCAGGTGTAACACCAATTTGTACAAAGTGTTCCATCAATTTTATGTAATTTATAGTGGTGTAATATTCTGCAGACAAATTAAGTGCACTTATAAGTTTTGAAGATGAGTTGAGAAAATTTGGCATAGAAGCAAGGTTAGCTTTTAATGAGCTCAATACTTCTTTAAAGATATTTTTTCCATCCTAAAAAATACATAAACACTATCTCATTAGAAAAATATTATAATAACAAAAGTGGACATATTACATATATATTTGGTAATATAAAAAATTCAATTAATCATAAAAAACATACTTTATTGTCATAAATATCTTTCAATTTTCCAGATATTTGACTAAGTCTTTTTGTAACTTTAACGTCATCACTTGACAAGAACATATTTCTACACAAAAATATACTATTAGTAAAATAAGGATACTCTTTAGTTTATTAATGATACTCAAAAAAATTCACAAGATAATAAATACAATTAATAGTATTAAAACAAACTACGAAATGAATTAATCAAATATGATCATAATAAACGAAAATATTATCTCCATTGAGATATATTTATAATCAGCTTATTTCATCAATAGATACAACATACAATTTAATGTTAGTAACTCTTTACATCTATTATACAATAATTTTAAACCATAAAGACATTATTATAGCATATAGTTAATTAATATATTAAATTATAACATTATTAGATGAAAAATATAATTTCAATGATAAATATAGTATTAATAACATTAAACTCTGAAATGAACATTATATAATCCTAATTTATTTTAATATACATATAAAAATAAATGAGTCATTAGTTTATCTTTATTTAAACACATAAGCTTTTATTACTTTGTTGCTACATGCTTATAAATTTATATATTTCCACAGAGATTATATTTTGATACAAACGAGTCGTGATGTTCTGTCATGTTGGATGTTTGATTGTATGTTACAAATCAATAGGTAGTTCAAATATAAAATTTTACTCCAAGTATTAAAATGCATTATTTTCAATCTATAAAAATTCAATAACTGTAAATATTTTTATTATTTAAATATAGTAAAAATTAAATAATACCTATTAGTTTCTACATATTAAAAGCACCAACTGTAATAATTCATAGATTTCACCATTTATTTATTCTCTAATAGTATCTGCTTTAAAAACATTCCACGAAATACATTATATCCTATCATTATAATCTCATAATTAGTAAATTACTGCATATATGATAACTCATTAGTAGATAGAAAACCAATTAATCTTATAATTACAACAATGATCCATCTATAATCATTTTCAATTTAAATACTCTAATTGAAAAATAGTTCTTCTTTTATTACTATATAAATTAGTAGACAACTATTTATTAATAACAATTTAAAAATTAATTTTTATTATAATTTAATTTTTACAGCATTATTTAATCTCCTAATTAGTGAACGATTCCTTACTAATTAACAACCACCTGATTAGGGATTTGTCGCCTAGCATTCTCTTAGTGTTACCATAGCAATAGCCATTAAGACGATCCTAATTTTAAACATTATTTATTATTTAACAAAAGAATGAATAATCGACACATTTTTCTAGAAAAATCGTATAATATTATGCAGTATATTACCTGACAGATACTGTAAGGTATGTTTTTACATGATAGTATTTCTGTTGAGATATTTTATAAATTGAGATTATAAAAAAAATCTATTCTAATATCCATTAAAAGATTACCTATCATATAAAGGTAAACTAGCTAATTAATGAAATAGTACACTTTATGGTGATCAATATATTGATAGATAAAATCAGTGAGAAAACAACGTATATTACCCACATGAATACATTTTTTATATAAAACTATTGTTATGTCTCTTTCCGATTCCATTTTCAGTAGTTTTTAACAGTTTAATAATAAATTTTACAATAATCGTTTAGCTAGAATGCAATAGAAATATGTATATTCGAATGTATACAATAACTGCAAATTTATTTTTGGAATAAAGTTTTATTTACTTATAGGGATAATACAATTAAAAAATTAAGGAATATTATTTTGTATTCCATTTGAATTGAAAGAATATTTTAAGGTTTTTATAACTAGCTAAAAATAATGAAACCTCAAATAGATTATGAATACTTTAAATTAAAAAATATTGATTTTAAACTTTTAAAACAATAGTAGTTTCAGATATGTTTAAGATAAAAATTGTAATTTTTGATGTGTGATTCATTCTAGATCTTATCAGAACTAAAAGATACTTTTCTTCACTTGGTTTTATAAATCAAAGTTCAATGTTCTGTTTATTAACTATGCGTGTAACTTATTTTACCTATAAAATACCTGGTTTAAATTGTTAAATTGAGAGATTTCGTCTAATCAAACCTGCTTCATTAATATGCTGAAGGTATCACAACACTATCTTAAGACAACTCAATGAAGTGATATGTGAATTTAAGCGACTAAACATTATAGTTTTTTGGCAACTACCAACACAACCATACTCTTGGTTAACCTTGAATACATCTATGAAGTTGTACATACGGGAATCCGACCTGCGTATACATGAAGTTTCGTTTCTTTGTAGCCTTGCGTTTAAAGTGTAAAGGTCTTCCTTGCGATTAGAATTCACCCACTTCAACCAGAATTATTACAATACATAGAAATATGCAGTTACTAAAGCATTTCTGTTTTAATTTGGATTAAGAGTACTCTAGAATCAGTGGACTGACTGACGAAAGATTCGAACCCACAATCATAGCACGGTGAGCCTAGACTTCTACATCGCATACTATCTGCCTAGATTGTTTACTCTTAATGCAGGCTCTTCTGCCGAATGCCAAAGATCCTTGGTATCACCATATTGTTTTTAATTTAATCATAAATAAGAGTGTAGTAACTAAAGAATCAAATGCGTGGATAAATTTAAATTCGAATTTTTATATATCCCTCGTGCATGTGTTTGGTATAGCGTTAATAACTTGTTATGACCAAAACTCCATATAACACCAAACAAACGTTTCACAAGATAGCAGATTACTTGGTACATCATCTAAGTTATGATGTTTATCTACTGAGTAATATTAGATATTTGATCAGTATAAATACGCTATAGTTCCTAATATGGTACTTAGATTTGCTATTATAAATGATATTAATAAATGAAATTGGATCCATTAAAATAAAATAGTGGATGAACTGGTATGAAACTGTATAATCATAAAAATTTTTTCCTAAAAGCCCATAGTAACTATAATAATTTTAGTACATTGCATACTTAACTGTTATACTAGAAATTTTAAGAACTATAAAATAGGCGATTTTTGACTTATTTAGTAAGATGTTGGATTGGAGTGATCAGTGTAAGAAAATCATTAAAATATAAATTTAATGGATAAAAAATGAATAAACTTACCCTGTTTATTGAAGTCGCTCTATTTTCCATTAAAATCAGATAACACTTAACCAATTATAACATCTTTATTTAAGCGTAGAGTTGACAGGATTTAATGTATAATATATTAAAAAAGTGCTATTTTTTCAAATAAAATTATCATAACAATATTTTTAAAATAGATTATCATTTATTTAGTTATTCAATGCCATTCTTTTGCCGTTGAAAGTATCATTACACGCCTACTTTTTAATTTATTTTTAAAAAGCACTCCTCAACCATATTTATAACAGCATTAACCATTAAATATGGTATAAATTAAGAATATATTTATTTTAAATATATTAAAAATTATAAAATACATAACAATATAGCTATAAATGTAATTGTGTATTTTTTATTTTAATATTAAGTGAATTATTTATTAATCACATCTGTATTTTCCATAAAGTGTAAAACTTACGTTGACTGGTACTCAAAGTTACATTTTAAGTATACTATTTTTTTATTTAATTTTTGTATAGTAAAATTTTATATCAATATTATAATAGATTCTTAATGGGCACTTGATATTTAATTAGAATTATAAATTACTAAATAAATTAATGTATATTTTAGCGTTTATTTGATTTATACCAACATGATATCAAAAGTCCTTAAGAATACAGCTAGCTTTATTGTTTTTTATCAATACAATCCTTTTTTTAATTTAAAGTTAAGTATATTAAGTAGTTTGCTAGCTATTATCAAAAACTTTAATTTTTAAATCTACAAGTTTAGAATATTATTGATTTAATTGTAACTATTTCTATTTTAATTATTTAACATTATTATTTTAAACAAATTTAAATATAAGAGAAAAATATATCACTGATTTTTAGATTTTTGTAGAATCTTCATTTCTGATATTATATTTAATATTATTTGTAAAATAAATTTTTTGTTATAAAAATGCAAAATAAAAGTTATTTTTTGAAAAGATTAACAATATTTCGATATATTAAATATGCGCGGGCACAATTTTAAAGAACTAATGCTTGTGGGTTTTGCCTTTCGACGACTCCAATTACATGGACATAGATCAACAGTAGCATTAAAAAAAGATTATTTTAAATTATATGAAATAGCATTTTAGTGTTTATCGTGTTTTTAATGGCTATGTAAGATCGTTATGCTTTGGCAGTCAAAGACCACATGATGAACAAATTTTAACCATGGAAAATATAAAAAAACTTCGAAATATAGGAATATCTGCGCACATTGATTCAGGAAAAACAACGCTTACAGAAAGATTATTATATTTTACTGGTCGCATAGATTCAATGCATGAGGTTATTTATCTAATATTGAAGTATATGAATGTGTATAATTATTTAAGGTTAAAGGAAGAGATAAAGTTGGAGCAACAATGGATTTTATGGAGTTAGAAAGAGAACGTGGAATAACTATTAAAGTTTTTTTTAGTTTCTTAAATAATTAATAAGACTATATTTGATAGAGTGCTGCTACATTTGTTGAATGGAATGACCATTTTATCAATATAATTGATACCCCAGGTAATTCCCATTAAAAAAATTACCATAACTATATTTAATTTTAATTTTTTTTTTCTGTTATAATTAGCGCATTAAAATTAATTTATCATTTTAATAATATCACATTAGGACACGTAGATTTTACTATTGAAGTTGAAAGATCTTTAAGGGTACTTGATGGTGCTATTTTAGTTATATGCGCTGCTGGTGGTGTTCAAGTTATAATAATATCCATATTTCTTAATAAAAGTTAAATTTTTTTAGAGTCAAACATTTACAGTTAATAGACAATTAAATAGATACAATGTACCATTTATAGTTTTTGTGAATAAACTTGATCGACCTAATGCTGATCCATATAATGCATTAATTGAAATGAAGTGATAATGCATTAACACATATATTTTGATCTAATTTTATATGCATTTTTGTAAAGATCTAAACTTGGATATAATGCTGAATTTTTAACTATACCTATTGGAATAGCAAGTGAAAATATTGGTCTGATTGATGTTGTAAATGGTCGGGCTATTTATTACAATGACAAACTGGGGTGACTTTTTAAAATTGCTTACTTTTATATGGATATTTAAAAATTTTAAAAATCATTATTAAATTGTTATTATCTAATAAAATATTAATAAATCCAAGATAAAGTAAATTTGGTTAGTAGAAAAATTACATACAGTTTAATATTAAATGATCTAATTCTGCGTTATATATTATATATATACATAAAAGTATAATGAATTTTTTATAAAATTATTATAATCTCATTAATATGATTTTTTATTAAATGAACCATTTTAATGTTTTAGAAAAGATATTACAATAAAAGAAGTGCCTGCTGACTATACTGCTGAATTTGAAACACGAAGAAAATCACTTATTGGTAGTCTACTAGGCGTTATTTTTATTTTTATATTTGATGGAAAGAGGCCTTGTCTAATGTTGATGAAACTATTGGTGAAATGTATTTAAATGAAATTGAACCATCCGTGGCTGATATTAATGTAAGCATACTTTAAACTTTATATTCTAATATATCTGTAAACATTTTTAAATTGTAATATTTAAAGGCTGCTATAAAGCGTACAGTAATTGCAAGAACATTCGTTCCTGTATTAATGGGGTCAGCTCTTAGAAACAAAGGAATACAAGTACCTATTATTTTTTTTGTAATGCCTTTATATGATTATGTGCTAATATTAGTTTAAAGAAATAATTTTTAAGTAAAAATATACGTTTAGTCCCCAAAAAATATTTAATACTATTAATTTTATTTAAATGTTTGCAAAACATATATGTTTCTGTATAGTATTATTAAATGATCAATTTATAAAAATTTTTTTATAATAAAAGTAAGAAATATATACTAATTAGCACAAGTTAACAATTTATATCATATATATTAACTTTAGCTGGTGCTTGATGCTATAGTAAATTATTTGCCTGATCCTACGGCTGTCTCAAATTTTGGCTACACAGTTGAACCAGAGTATTAAATATATAGTAGTAGTAGTAGTTGATTTATCATTTTATGTAGTGGTACTGAAACAAAAATTCAACTCATTACAGATTGTGACTCGACAAGACCTCTTGTTTTATTAGCTTTCAAACTAGAAGTAAGTTTTATTATTACTTATCTTGATAATATGTTTAAGGCTGGAAAATATGGCCAATTAACATATATGAGAGTATACCAAGGGTGTATAAGACGGGGTGACATTGTTGTAAATGCAAGAACAAAGCAAAAATTACGAATTCCTAGATTGGTTAGAATGCACGCTGCTGAAATGAAAGTATTATTTTGATAATAAATAAGTTAAACTAGTTGGATTTGTAATGATGAAGGATATTGATGAAGCATTTGCTGGTGATATATGTGCTACATTTGGTATGGACTGCAAATCTGGCGATACATTTGTGCATGAGAATGATGCAATTGTACGTTGTGAATCTATTTTTGTACCAGAACCAGTTATGAGTCTTTCACTGGAATGTAAAAATAATGTATTTTATCTTTTTTTACTATAGATTGTTTAATTCTTTTAGAATGATTTTATGAGAGTATCAAAGGCCCTTAATAGATTTACCAAAGAGGATCCTACTTTTATTACTCATACGGATAGTGAAACAAAAGAAGTAATTCTGAGATTTATAATTCATATATTTTTAATAATTCACTTTAATAGCTTATTATTTCTGGTATGGGAGAGCTTCATCTTGAAATATATATTCAAGTATATATATGAAATCCATTTGTCTAATAAAATAACAAAGTATCTAATGTTTTATTAAGAGAATGAGATCTGAATATAATTGTGATGTAAAGACAGGTAAACCTAAAGTATCATTCAGAGAAACACTGCAAAATCTTAAAAAGTACATATATATTAAAATTTATTGAATTTGACAAATATATCCTGTAAAGATTTGATTATTTTCATAAAAAACAAACTGGAGGTGCTGGGCAATATGCTAAGATTACTGGTTACATTGAAGTACATTAAAAATTATTAATAAAAATATTTAGCATTTACTTTAAATTTAGCCAATTGATGGCAATGATATTGTTTTTGAAAATAAAGTGCATGTCTCCGTTTTGCCATTGCCATATGCCAAAGGTGTTGATAAGGTAATTTACATTTTGAGTATTAATCTTCATTCTGCTGTTAATAGCTGATTGATAATATTCCCTAATATCTATTTTTTTAATTTTCATTATTTTTCTTGCTTAATAATATTAAAAAGTAATTATTTATATTTTAGAATATATATTTAACTGTTCAATTTTTTTAAAATTATTTTTTAAAGTTTTATAGTCATTAAACATAAGTGTAAATTTATTTAACAATAGGGAATTAAAGAATTCTGTGAAGCTAGCTCGTTGACTGGAAGTAGGGTCATTGGTATTCGATTTGTTCTGGAAGATGGTATTTTTTACTTATTGTGTATATGATATTTTAAGAAATCACAATAATATTACTTAACATTTCCATCTATAAAGTAGCTATAAATATTAAAAAATTGATATATTATCCATTTATCTACTTACTAACGTGTGTTAGTTATAATTTTTTATGACTGTAATAGTATTCATTTGGATAGTTAACATTTTACATTCTTATTTAAAATATTCATTTTTACTTCATTAGTTTAATGTTTCTAAAAAAACCTATATTCAACTAATTTTTTCTATAAATTTAACAAAAACTTCTTAATAATTTATGCTTTTACATAAAGTCTTTTTATAATAGAAAATAAATAGACCTGCTGATTTTCTTTTTATTGAATATCATACTTTTAAATTTGTCCTATATATTTTTTTTAATTTTTAGATAAAAAATTTGTCTTTAATTTTTTATATTGAGTTTTGCTCACCCTTTGTGTATTAAAAATAACAAAATTACACACATATTATTTTACTAACTGTTGAATAAATTGCTTTCGTAATATTTTGCGTCAATTATTAAATTATTTTAGCTGAAACTCACTGTGTTGATTCAAGCGATTATGCATTCAAGTTGGCTACTATTGGAACATTAAAAGAACGTATTTAAATCCCCTAAATTAATTTTTATTAATTTCAATGGTTTACTAGTTTTCACTGAGAATAATGTAAAAGTACTTGAACCAGTTATGCACGTTGAAACAGTCTTCCCTGAAGAATATCACGTATTATTGCTAATTAATGGTCTATAATTTAATTTTAATACTTTTATTTACTTTTAGAGAAATGTACTGGCATTTATTTCGAGCAAGAATTCTGTCATTAAATTCACCAAGTTTTCTAACACATATTGTACAATTGATGCTAATGTAATTTATTATATCGTTTATATTTATTTATTTCGATTAAAATTAGATTCCTCTTAATGAAATGTTTGGTTTCTCATCACTCCTTAGACGAGTAACGCAAGTAACTAGCTGCAATGGTGATCAATTATTTACCTAAAATTATTGCAATATAGGGTAAAGGAGAATTTACTATGGAATTTTTAGACTATCAACAATGTTCTCCCGAACACCAGCGCCAAATTATAAATGAACATCAGATTTATCGTAGATATAGCTCAAACAGAATTTGACTGCATGCCATAATTCAATGTACAAACGTTACTATAAAAAATGTAAGAACTTTTTATTGTGATAACAATTTATGATATTATATCATTTTTTAAGTTGCAGTGTTATTTTTTATATCGTATATATAATAAAATGACAAAACTTACTTAAGAATATATAATATACGCCTTATAATTTATTAAATCAAGGAGAGATGAAAAAAGAATTGATACACTTATAAATTGGAATAGAATTTGTTATAGTTTTTATTAGAGAAAATTTTAATTATCTGCTGGTGACAAAATACATAATAAAGTTAAATAATTTGATCAATATTAGCCAATTTACAGTGTATGAATCTATCTTTATTCATGTTTGTATTGAAAATATCATTTTATTTACACACATCATTAAAAAATATGCTATTCAATTAACATTTAGCTAAATTATTAGTAAAAAATGGATTGGTTATGTAAAATCTTTAATGAATGGTTAAACGTCACGGAATACATTTAATGTAATACCAAAGATATACATTATATTTCACAGTACATATAGGATTCTAATTATGAAAATACTTATTATATTTAAGCAAAATAATGTTATTATAATAGATAGCCTTTATGGCCATATATTAGGTACTTAAAAATGGGAAATAAATGCTAAGTAAGCATTAAACTACACTATGATTATAATTAGTTGTGCTGAACTACACTATAATCAACAAGCACCACTAAGGTATTTAGTTACATAATGTATGTCATTATTATGAGCAAGTTCATAGCTCATAAGAAATGATATTAGTATAACTTGTGAATTGAGTTTTTGATATATTAGTTTATGAATGATTAGTATATAGAAGTTGGTGATGAATAACACACACATGGTTCTTTTTTTAAGGTTTTTCTTAAATATTAACATACCAATCGATCAATTTAATATGGAACCTGTATCATCAACATTCGTAATGAAGATTGTACTATAAATATGGATGGACTCGTATATAGTATATTACACTTGAATTCATGAAAATATGATGGTGATTACTGAATGGAAAGTTAAATTTTTCTAGATGCCAAAATTCCAATTGAATAATCTGAATATTCTAAGTATTACTTAGGTATTTACTCGTAAACAGGATTTTTACTTGCTACTTTCACACTAGTATAAAAAGTAGAGTGAAGTTTCATGCTACCTTCTTTAATACCTATTATGTTGAAAAATGATCGTTTTATTAGCTATAATTTCAGAATCTATTAAGTTTAAATACGGCTATGTCTTTATTGACAAAACATGGTAATTTAGTAAAGCTTATTAAGTAACTTAACCATTAAAAAAATTTCCAACAACCCTTAGTATAGAATCAGTTTTTCTATAAAAATTTTAAGGAAACAACGCTAAGATCATTGAGTAAAAACAAATTTTCGCTATATAATTGGATAAAAATTATCATTTAATGATAAGACTGCAAATAAAGAGTTAACTATGTGTAAATTTCAGTATGCTCACTGCTTTTACAGAATTATCTTATTATCCATGCTTTACATTTACACATACACTAAACTAAAATAATTTAACATGAAAATAGAAAATTTGTATGAGTATCTTTTTTGAGTTCAATAGCTCTAATTTTAGTGTGTATTTTTGAATTCAATTATGAAACAAACAGTTTTTATCTAATTAGAGCAGTATGATTAAATTCATCTCATCATTTATTTTATAATTACAGTTTTAAAAGCTTTTAAATCATTTTGTATTGTAAAAACTATATTTTATGGTATAAAAATAGAATTGGATGTAAAATGAAACTTAAAATATTTATATCTACCTTAAAGGATGATTATCATGCTATGTGTATTAAAAAATCAAATTTTTATCGATAATAACCCAAAACAAGGGGACTGCATTTATATTCTAGTATGTAATTTTATAAAAAAAACAAAATATAAGAAGTTATTATTAAAATAATAGCATGTCATTACCTGTTCCAATGTGGTCCATAACTTTTGTTTAAATGTTATTCAAAAATTTTCAATATTTTTTTAACTGACACTAGAAATAACAAATAATTAGTTTTTAATTATCACATCCTTTTGGAATTATCTTAGCTCGATCCTTTAATTTTTTACCATTACCCTAATATAAAGTATGTTTTTATTTAACTATAACTCACAGTAAATTTTCATTTATGAAGCATAAAACTTTTTAATTTCAGCGATAAAAGTATTTTCCTCTTTAAATTATCTATTTATCTATATTTTTCATTATAAAGGTTATTTAACTCTAAATTCATGATTAAAACTGAGTATATCAATATAGATTATATTTCTAGAACATCTCAACATAATTGACATAGATTGAGGGGGTATTGACAAATGCTATCAGTAAAATTATTTCACAGAGGTTCATTTAATGGGGCATGAATAATAAATTCGTAGAATAATACGGTTTAAGTAATTCAAGAAAAATATTTTAAGCTTATTTTTCAACTCATTGGGTACTTTTTATGTGAAATTGAGAGTCACGACTATATTCATGCGTACATTCTGCAAAAATATTTAAAACATTTTTATATAAATGGCTTCAAATAATAGGTTAAAGTATTCATTTTTTTAATATTTTTTCAAAATATCGTTTAATGTTTTAACATAAAAGTTATTTTTGCTAATCACGCCACATAAAGCGGCAATTGAATTGTAGATTTGATTACGAATTATACCGATCGTCAAAACGTTATCAATCGTAGATGAAGTGTTTAATGTAAGCGTTAGCTTATTAGTAAAATTTACTAGATAAATAGTAGCATTTGATGTATTATATGATTATTAAGCGTTTACATATTTTAAGATTATTCTAATTATGTTAATTAAACGACATAAATGATGTGATCACTCTAGGATCATGGTTAGACCAATCATTTTGACCACCAAACCTTTGGTACATGCGTACTACGGTAAGTAATGTTGGTTGGTTTTTTTGGCGATGGCAGAGATAAGGAGTTGTTAAGTAATTTTTTTATATTTAAGATTTTGCAGTTCGGGATTTTTTAAATAAAATATAATAATTCAAATGTTTAAGTTTATTTTTTTTGTTGCTTCTATAAGATGAACGTATAAACGTTTAGTATACGATAATAAATTATTAGTTTTTTTTTAATATTAAGTATGCTTTATTGGTGAAGCTATTGCTATTGTTTAAAAAAGTAACTAAATTTTCTGTATTTTGTAACTCCTGTGAGTAATCATAAGTTATTTAAATGGCTATTTTTTATAAATAGAATTGTTTGTCATGCAATAAAAATACAGTTTATTTTTATAAAATAAATTAATGTGTAAAGCATTTTTGTCTCTGGAAACGCTTTACTATAAAATATTTATTCTCAAAGTTTACAGGTTCATATTAATTTAGTAGAGTTACTAACCTAAAGCTTAGATAATTCGTCACCTAAGCGTTAATTATATTTATCATATACAAAAAAAATTCATTGTTATTATATCTATTATTGAAAGTGTCTAAAGGGATAATCTAGAGGTGCTGTTGATAGATGTATGTGCTAATTATAGAATAACTGGGGTATTTTGTTCATTGTTGGGTGTGTTTTAAAAATTTTTATCTATTGCAAAACTAATTATTCATAATTTTATGCCCAAAGCTGTTATCATTTTGATTAGGATAACAACTTTTTTCATCTACTGAATAGTATTTGGTTGATTTAACCTGTATCTGTAGTTCACTCATACCCTAGCCATTTTTTTATTATAATCATATTTCATGGATCTATTTATAATTAAATGATATTTATAATTGGATCTATTCTTTATTAATTTTTTGATTATTCTTAATAATAAACTTTATTATATAACTTACAATGAAGTTTTACTTTTTAAATTAGTTTAATAGAAATAGTTGCTAATATTTTGAATAACATTAAAAGAATCTAGAGTTTAACGAGAATAGTACCGGTCATCATCGTAAATGCTCTGTCTACTATGCGGTAGTGGATTTAGTAAAAATCGTGTTTTAAAACATTCATCTTT
>JRUX01000279.1:0-11221 GCA_001407235.2 Kudoa iwatai | reverse complement strand
ATATATATTCTACCTACTATATCATAAATATACATTTAAAATAGAGTAATTTATTTTACAGAAATAATATATTATCATAAATGATATATTATATAATTTATCAAGTATAAAATAGATACATTTGGTAATGTTAAATCATGTTGACATGTAATTTCTAATCTTAGTTGGTAATAACAAACAAATCGAAGCATTTCACAAAATGTTTCCATAGAAAATGTTGTAATATTATAAGATATATTCTAAAATAATAGTAACAATTATTTTTTTATATAAACAAAAATACTATTATTTGATCAACTATATTGCTTTCTAAAATAACTGGCTCATTGGTTGATAAAATTTTATGAGCAACCATTATATGATTTCGTAAAATGATGTCTTTTGATATAAAACCTTGATCAAGCATTCTTGAAATAAAATACTACAAATATAATGTTTATCATTGCATTTTAAGGTATAGTTAAAAAAAATCTATACTTGACGACAATCATCAGGTAGATTTTTATAGAAATAATCACATGCAATATATCCATTAGGATTCCATGTGTTATCTTTTGTAAAACACCAATTGAGCATAAATCGTGTAATTGTTCGGTATTCAATCGTAAAATACTTTTTAAAAAATAAATTAGTTAATTTATTAAATAACAATTAACTAATTAAGGTATTAAAAGATTACATTGGATAGTAATTTAAAAACTTTTTCTACAATAGGAATGGATTCTGAATGATTAAAATGATATAGAGATAAAATATCATTATTCTTTTTCGATAAATCTAGCACACTATTAACTATTAAAAGTATAACATCTAATTCAGTAAATTTATAATCATTTTCTATCATTATATTCTAAATAGATGTTCAAAATGAAAATAAATACAATTTTATTACATGTTTCCATTGTTTAAATAATTTCCCGCAAATATTTGACTGACATAAAATGTCAATAAAATTTGACATCCATTTACAATCAATGGCATTCCTATTGTAATAAAATAAAATAGTATATATATATATTCAAATAATAGAAATATATAATTAGTTGATACGTTTGATGAGAAATCCAATAGGTACATTTTTTGTTTAAAAAATCAATTATCTATAATTTTTAGTGTTAAACCATCATTAATCATCTCAAAAACCTTTGTTATATCAGTATCATGTAATGGCAATGTTGAATTTACTATCACATCAATACACCAATTACAAATAGTAGGAGTTATATCTGCTAATTTTATTAACATTAATTTAACCTATAGATTATACATATATAATACATGTAAAAAATACATAGATATATTTATATATTTGGCATACTTGTAGAAATATTTCAGGGGATAATGTAAGTAATCCTATAGTTTGAATAATAACAATAAGAAATGTTTCATCTATTATATGATCATTATTAACTAGTTCACTATTATAACAAATAATTTATATAAATGATAATATATATTATAATTTATTGTAATATACATTATATTGTTAGCAAATTGATCATGAAAACGTTGGTCAAATATATCAATCATCAGCATAAGTATCTCTTGCTTTTGTGATGATGAAAACACTGACAAATGCTCAAATATTAAATTAAGCAAATACTATAAATAAAACATAAAAAATGAATAATCTTCTATCAAAATATACATGTCCATCGTTTAATGAAGGAAGCCATCTAAATTGTGATATAATTTGTAATGGTAAGTGATCAAATTGTGTTGTTCTATTCTTTATAGCCTTTACTAACTGATTTAATACTATTTCCGAAATTTGTAGCTACATACATTAAAACTACTAATCACATTATCATTTACAATACCTGAATTTGTGGTATACCAAGTAACAACTGGAATGGAGATAATGTTCCAGATCTAATAATAATACAACACATATCATTTAAATTAATAGTAAAAATATTCTCAAATACGATTCAATATCAGATTCTATTGGAGATAAAAATGCTAAATAGCTAAAAACAATACAAATTGAAGATGAAATAAAATAAACATACTTTTCAGTATTACTTGAAAGTAATTCCTTGAAAAACTCACACATAGCTAAGCTATTCTAAAAAAACAAGCACCTATCTAGATATATCATTTAAAAAAAATATACATTTGAATCTTCCTTTAGTAATATTTCAATTTTTTCCTTCAACTGATAGCATTCCAATTCTATCAAACATAATATCAACCATATAATCATAGTAAATAGCTACTTGATATCCAAATATTTTTTTCTCTATCATAAAACATACCACATTCTTTAACTTTTATTTCTATGTAAAAAGTAATAGTATAGCTAGTTTATTTATTATATCATACCAATATTCGCCATTGATATCACTTGATTATTTATTGTTTATTCAATCTTTAACTTTCTTCTAATCAGTATATAATATTCTATTTCATATATTTTGTTATTATTTTTTACACATTTAAATCAAAAAATATTACACGGTATGGTCAACAAACTTTAACTAGTTAATCTGTCGCGCAAGCGCCAGATTATAGTAGTATATTATTTATATATTTATTTAAGCTCCTCACTTATTTTTAACATTAAAATAAAATGTAGTTTTTTTTGGGTTATATTAATATTTTATATCATTATTTTCTAAGTAATTTTATGAAATCATTATCAAAATTAACCAAGTTATTAAATTCATATACACTTTTCCATATTTATATAGCTATATATTTTGAATCATTTTATAAATTGAAATTATATTAAGCACAAGTTAATAATAGATTTATTCAAAGATTCACACAATAACGACATTCAAAATACTCGGAAACTCTCGGCACAATAATTTATAGAAAAGTGAGTATTTTCTATGGTTAATTTTTAAAATACCCTATTAGATAGCTTTTTTAAGTTATATAGTGTAATAAAATAGACGGATTACTTGAAAATAATCTAATACATACAAATTTATATATTTTGATTGAAAAAATAAATTCGACTATATGTTATAGTGTTGAAAAAAAACGAATAATAAGAAAAATAAAAATATATTATCTCTAAATTATTTACAGTAACGGTCAGATTTCATTTTTTCACGTCTATCAAGCATTACTTCATGAAAATTACCATTAGTTTTTGCTTGAACTAAATTTCCAACATCTTCATTGTTAATACGAACTTTTTTATAGCCAAAACTTTGAAATTGTTTGACATAATTGATTTCACATGATTTTGGATCCATTTGATCATCGATATCGGTAGCTTTTTTAATTCTATAATTAAATTTAGTTACTAATCTCAATAAACTAACAATTTTCGCCATTTTTTATATAAAATCATAAACTACTAATTAAAACTATATGTTTAATTATATAGTAGATTTTTAGAGGTAATTTATGTCAAAAATAAATTATAGAACATAATATAATACAGAGAATAAAATGTCATTAAATTTTAGAATATTAACAATATTTCTTCTAAAAGATAACTAGTGCTAATAATTAAATATAAAAATAATACTAATAATTTAAAATTAAATAAAAACTTTTAAACAATACAGATAATTGTCTAATGTATTGCTAATAGTTGAATTATTTAAATATAGAAACATTAGCATTACAATTTACTATTACAAATTTAACGCCATATTTAAATCATAAATTATCACTAAGATTATTCATAACTCTTAACCATATATATAGTAATAAGATATAAAATAACTTGTATGCATTATTTGTTCTCATTGTAAATATTTCATTTGAGCTTTTTGCTGTTGTACTTGATGCTGAAAAACAATTGTGATTATAACTTAAAAAATAGGTTGTTGAAGCTTGTAATGCAACTTTTCCATTTTCTATTGCTATATCAAATTGTTCTCGTTGACTTATAGCATCATTACTAGCGTATATTTCACCACGTGCATTTACACCAATAAATTTACCTAAAATGATTTTATTTACATATTTAATGCATATACATACTAAATAAGTAGTTTATTAATAACTAAATAACTTTACAAATATAAAATCATACCAGTAAATGTTTTTATAGCATATTTATTTTCCGATACTCGAAATAAGATAAAAATTTGTTGAGTTGTTGGACCACTTCTTTCACTTGGTAATTCATTACTTAATACCAACATTCCAGTATCTAATGCCATAATATATCTTCCTGAATCATGCTGAAATGCAACATTTCCTTTTATTTATTAAATTAATTATACTATATTCATATATAACTATATACCAATTGGTATACGATCATAGCTATCCACAATCCACCAGCCACCATGATTTTTAGCTTCATTTATAGCTTCTTTCGATATTAATGTTGTATAATCATCGTTACTTTTATTTTTTAAATTTTTTTTCTGTTTGTTTGATTTTTTAACAATTGTATTATTTGATACTTTCTTTAGTGTCAATTTACCAACCTTAGCCTTAACATACTCCGACATTTATATTATGCGCATGCTCTAACATCCGAACAATTATGGTTAAGGTGCGCGTTGTTATGGAAACGATTCAATTTTGAATAAATTTCACCAAAAATATTAACAATGATATAACTTTTTTTAAATATTATTATAAGTAATGGAACCAATGAAAATAAAAATAAAAATCATATTATTTCGTAAAAATACATTACATAGAGTAAAATATTTAAATTATTAACAATTATATGCTCTATTCAGTTTATAAATATCACCATTTGACATAACACTATTTCCCAATTCCTATGTAAATTGTAATAAATATTAATATATCTCCATTGTTGAATCCATATTTACTTGTGTCTTATTAATATCATCCACATATTTAGGTAATATAGTTTTTATTGATGGATCAATGGCGAATTCATCTCCTCTATAATGCATAATACTGTGATAGTCATAGGAATAATGGAATGATGTTAATTTATCACATTCTGTTTTACCAAAGTTACTTTTTATATGCTCTAACAATAAAAAAAATATGGTTATTATAAATATTATCGTGAATTAAGTTACTTATTTCTATATTTTCATAATTAATAGTAACATAATTATCACGATCACATCTTGTATGTTCATGAACAAATCCAAGAACATGCAACAATTCATGTGTAATTATAGTTTCATTCAAACATTCATCACTAAGGCAAAGATCTTGTTCTCCTATTCCTAATCTACCAACGTCAGAATAGCATCTATTAAATATTATTAATTTTAATTAATTAATGATTTCTCTAATTACTCTTTACATAAATCTATTTTAATAAAATTATGTTCATTTTCTCTACGTTTAAATTTAACACATGAAAAATCTTCAATAGTAGACATAGCTTTAAGAACAATATTTTGAAATGTTGAATCTAAATGAAATACATTAAATATATAGTTTATCTATTAATATTTTTATTAATAATTTTGTTACTTGTTTTATAGGTAAATGTATATGGTACAGTTGCATTTTCCCATCTATAGTCTTTATTATTTAAAACAGTTCTTTCTCTAATATGTTCATCATTTTTTTCTATAAAAATTTTTTTTTTATTTCAATAAACAAATTATTTTACCAAAATCCCATTTTATTATTGCAGCATTTATGAAAATAATATTTTTAGATAAGATTAAAAAAAATATACTACTCCATGAATATGTTGTTGATAGACCATGCAAATAGAAATGCATTTACTGTCTTAAAATTCCTTAATAAGAATAGCTATAGTCGCTTTATAGCTATTCTATTGAATTATGTGTGAATTTATTTTTTTATTGATATATTTTTTCTAACTTTTGCCAATACTTTTTCCCTTCATATTAGATAATTCTTTACAAAAAATTATTTTAAATTAAAATATTATAAATAATGTTTAATTTTTTCTATTTTTACCTTCTATATTTTAGCAACAGATAGTTCTAATAGCCAGCATCTATTTTAATTCTCATTAATACCAATTCAAAATTAGAGATGCGCACGCAATACAAGTAATAAAATATCAATCAAATTGTCTGTAGTCATTGTAAAGCTACTGTAGTATGAATGAATTTTACTCATTTTTATTATAAAAAAATTATTATTATTATTAGATTTTTTAGCTTTAAAATGTCACTACAACTTTATTTTTACCTTAAAAACGAATTATATAACCTTTACTATATCTTATGATGCCTCGTACATAAATGTAGCGAAAAAAAAACATCTAAGAATCATTAATGTAACTTTTAATTAAAACTATTAGAGGTTATATACATTAATAATATATCAATATATGAGATATTTTACCGCATGTATGATAATGATAATAAGAAAGTTTATATCAATGATAAAAAGTATTTTATGAGATAGAAAGAAAATTCACAAAAAGTGTTATACTAAAAAATATCAAATTTTATTTATCCATTTTATGTATATTAAAACAAAAAATTTATAAATATAACTACAACATGGGACATGGGTTGTTATGAGGTATATTAAAAGAGGCTACAACATTTTTTATTGGATTATCTACATCATTTTTTGATTTGTGCATTTTATTGGAAATTTTACAAGACTTTGATGACACTGATGATATACTAGTTTGAGATCTAAAATCTTTGTTAATTTTAAACAAAGATACATTAAATAGAACCTGTTGTGTTTTAAATGGCTTTTAACTAAAGTTCCTTCACATAAGGATGACAATAATGAAAGTTCACCTGCAAGAACAGTTGCACAAATTAACATTGCTAAGCTTTCTGAGGGTGATCCAATATCAGATTCATATACATTCATAATCTATATTAAAATATTGTAATTGTAATATTTTAAAGTAAACTGACTTCAAGACAAGCTTGTTGTGTTGGTAATATTGTTCCTCCACCAACAGTACCTACTTCCAATGAAGGCATGGTGCAACTAAATATCATTCCACAGTAGTACTAAATTCTAGTGCAAAAATACCTTATATAAAGAGAACCATCAACTGTTTTATCAATAATAGTCATACAATTGGATGATTCAATAATTTGTCCAAGATCCTATTAAAAATTTTTATATAAACATTATTAACAGTATAGTTGATATTTACCTGGCCTGTAGCCGCAAATATAGCAGCTACACTATTTGATGCATGTGCATTAAATCCACCAATTGAACCAGATAAAGCTGATCCAACGAGATTCTTTTTTAAATTTAATCCAACAAGATGGTCAATATTGTCCACTTTTAATACCTAAAAGTAGACAATTAGTACAATAAAATATGGTGAGATGATTGGCATGAAATTGATTTACATTTTTTACAACATCTAATGTAATAATAGCTTCACTAGTAACACTTTTGCCACGCCCACAAATCCAATTTATAGCAGCTGCTTTTTTGTCAGAACAATAGTTACCACTTAAACTAATAACTTTAAAAGAAGGAAACATATTTGTTATAAAGTCTGTAGATGCTTCTACTGCTTTCGACACCATATTCATTCCCATAGCATCTCCAGTTGTAGCTTTAAAACGTAAATATATTAGTTTTCCCACAATGGTACAATTAATAGAAACGAGTTTTGCATATCTAAAAAAAATATCTATACAAAAATTTATAAAATGCTATACCTGCTGGTAGAATCAAAAACATTTTTAACAGATGTTATATTGGAATGACGTCTTAGCCAATTTTTTAAGTTTCTTTATTAAAAACCATTGGAACAAAACAAAATACTATAATTAATATACATGCAATCCAAAGCTGAATTAGCTTGTAATACAGGAGATCTTGTCATTCCATCATCAACAATGTAAGAATATATTCCTCCAGATCGCTATGTACATACATATATAAAGTGGAAGATAGTGAATAGTTCTATTTTTATTAAATCTTACTCGAATAGCAGAAAATCCACGATTTATACTAGCAACAAGACAACCTTCAGTAGTAGCAAGTGGTATCCAAAACTTTTTATTATTAACAACACATGGTCCAGCTAGTCCTAGTGGAATTGTTATATAACCAATCACATTTTCACAACATTGTTGATGAACAATATCAAAAGGATAGTTGCTACATGGAATAGTTGATATAGCCTTTTTATTGCACCATTGGCTCATGTAAATACGTCTGAATCGTATTGCCTTTTCATTAGAATTAGTAATATGTTCCAGATTGTATGGTTTTATAATTCCTTGCATTAAATCAGATAAAATTTGTTCGCCCTTTTTATTTTTTTATTTAAAAAGATAGTTTTTTAACCCAATTAAATGATAAGTATAAATCAATTATTACATTTTCATCATGTTCTATGAGTTCTGCAAAAGGTTCAATACAGTCATGGTTAAAATGATTTTTCTTTTCATTTTCCCCAAAAAAAACGTTATTTTGATCATTTTCAACATTTATATTAGTTTCCATGGTAATTATATCAAAAGGTTGGTCATCAGTTGTTGAATCTTTTTCATCGTGATAAAGATCAATGATTGAGCCACTAAAACTTTGCCGAATGCTTATATCAATCCACATAAATAATGCAACAAGCGTTATAATTGACAACTATTATAATGGTAGTAATGTATAATAAATTATAGATAATAATCATTATATACAATATAATGGCATTGTTCTTTTAAAAATGGACTCACAAAATTCCATAGCGTATCAACATGTGGATTAATTTTAGGAATGCCATAGCATATCTAAAAAAAATAACATATAAATAAATTTAAAAAAAATGTATATAATTATTGATAAGACACTACTATATTGTAATAGGTATATATATTAATTATCTAGATAATTTATTAATATATTATTTAGATAAAAAAAGAAGTTAAATAAATAGTTTCAAAAATATATTACATATATATTATATTGATCTATTTAATGAAAATCAAGTGACTACATTATTAAAAATGTATATAATTAATGATATAATGTACCGAAATAAATAAAAGAGCAATAGTAGTTGTACGGACTATAATTTTATGATATTGTTTCATTATATTGAATTCCATTTTTAAATTATTTAACATCATATTTATTACATGATCACTAAATTCCTATATAAATAGAATATTATTAAAGCAATATTGATTAATAAATTTATATGTATATAATTAAGTAAAAAAATAAGTACCAATGTGGAAAGTTTGATGAGAATCAAAGGATAATATACAATTAAATCAATAATTATAAAAAATGGTAAAGAATATAGCATCCTAGTTAAATTATATTCATGAGATGAATGATATCCATCTACAACTTATAAATAACATGCTAATAATTATATATGATAGTTTATTTACGTTGAATATGATGCTTTAAATGGCTGATTGCCACAATTCCAATTACATTTAAACATGATAGCATTTTAAAATATTGTATAGTATGATTTTTATAAAATTTGTAAAATAGCCTATTCAATTTATCTTTTTCATATTCTATAGAATAAACTAAAAGTGGAAAATTTTTTTGCAGTGTTCTCATATGGAAATAGTGAAAAAGAGCCAATGATGACCTATATTAATATAATTAACAAATATAGAATCAACATGAATGATTTACACAACAATATATTCACACAAATATAAAGGATCATCCATTAAAAAAGCACATATTACAACTTTGATCATAAAGGTACAAATAGCTATCACTATAAAATAGATAAATTAATAATTTCCTATAATATAAATAACATAAGTAGCATATTACATGATAGAATAGGTGGTACACCATAAAATTTTGATTTCATACACAAATTATAAAAATTACAACCAATAAATGTTATGAGAAATAGATGATACATCCTTTTAATTGTGAGATAATTTTGTGTCATCGTAGACGAATCTACACTACTATCCATCTACAGTATAACACTATATATAAATTATAAAAATTAATAATAATTTATTAGATTTTTTTTGTTATTTTAATGAGTTAAATATATGTATTTGTAGGCAATAAATCAATAATCATATTATAAAATATTAATTATAACAGTATTTAAAAACCTTCTTTTAAGATAAGCAATAACATTGAAATGTATATAATAACCAGAAATACCTTCAATAACACACAGCTATCAACAATGGCCTTTCCAATATATTTAGTCAAGCATGCGCATTAAAGTATATTACCTGATGAGATACAATTGTGTCTATTATAATATATCAATCAATTTTCACCTAATTTTAAATATGTTCAAACTTTATTTATTTATAAAATAGTTCAAAAATATTTATAAATTAAATTAATTATTCTATTATAAGGTATGTTATGTTTTAATTTAATTTCTAACCTATTTTTATGGCTATAAATACTTTTATTAGTTGTTTAAAATATTTATAGCTATTTGTAACCAATTTAAAGCTCTCTAATCAACGTATTTTAATTCATTTATTCACTGATTATGATAATTTTAGTGTGTTTCTATGTGATAAAGTTAAGTTTTAATATTATTAATCACAGATATAGTTTAATATTTTTAGAATTTATTTGAGATAGTAAAATCATGTGACTAATTAATGGATTAATATTTTTCAATTTCCTACAACTACTTTTCCAATACTATAGCAAAATTTGATAAAAAAATGATATATATTTTGCAGATAGCTATATTTTTAACAATTAATAATAATTTTTTATTGAGGAAATGTGTTATATTCATGGTTGTTTTATCATAATAAGCATGCGCAGAGCAATTTAAAATAAATAAATTAATAATACCATCTTAAAATTATAAACAAAATATTGAATGTATATTTAAATTAAATACGTTACTAATATAACTATATGATATAGAGTGTTTTAGTAAGTACATTAATTAATTAATAGGAATATTAGAAATTATAGATAAAATCTAAGAAAATATAATAAAGAATGATACATAATTGTATATCTATATTACTCAATAAATAATAGTAATAAATATTTTTTAAATTATTAGAATAATATTTAAATTTATTATGTTGTAATTTATATTTACAAAAACTAAATGTATTTTGTAAAATATTTTGTCTATATTTTAAGAATAGTTACATCATATTAATAGTATTTTATATAGCTTACTTGATAGAATATTACAAAATTGATATTCATTTATACAAAAGCTATTTTTTATTTAAATTATTATGGATAATAATTTAATTAAATTGTTCTCGGATAGAATAATTTTTATTAATAAGAAATATAAAATGCATTTATTACGATAAACTTTATATTATGTCATTTTTTAATATAAATAATAATATTATAATTTTTTCTAGAAAAAATAATTAATAATGTTAATTTTATATATATA
>JRUX01000278.1:0-14024 GCA_001407235.2 Kudoa iwatai | reverse complement strand
TTTTTTTAGTACGTTTTAACAAAATAGCTTAGCTTTTATTTACATGAGCTTGTGCATATTATCAATGAAAGAAAAAAACTATTAAAAATATAATAAGTGACATAAGTCATTTGTAAGTGAGAGAATAATGTAAAAAGGATTCTATCTAAAAAAAATAAGTAATTTAAGATATAAATGGAAAAAAGAGATATGCATATGGGTTAGACAGATAGGTGCTTCTACATTTGAGAGCATAATTAACATTACATTTGTTGGAATCTTATTTTATATTCTTATACATATAGAAAATATAATAGCTTGAGTGTATAAGGAAAATCTTGCTATATATTAAGCCATAAAAATCTATTTATATCTTCAGATATTCATATTACACTATTTATGCATTTGAAGTGTATTAAAATGTAAGTATTGGAAGGCATAAAATAATAGAAAAGTCTAATACTTTATATTATGCACAGAAGTACTAGAATAAATAAGAAAATTTAAATTTTATATATTCTAATATTGAATTATTGTATATATATTCTATTTTATGTTAATTTTTTCACTTAAATTGTATTGCTTATAAGATGTAAATATTACTTTAACACTGAAAAATGAGTCATTATAGGTAAATTAGATAATCAATATCAATAACTTAATATTGATTATCAGTTAAAAAGTAAAAATTGATAACTTTGTTTAAAGTATAATATTGCATTTTATTCTATCATAATAATTTAAAAAAAGAACACTTATGGGTATGCACATTGCAACTCAGCTAGAATAATCCAAGTGCTAAATTATTGTTTCAAAATTGTAAAAGCAGAATGTGTATCTATACATTAAATATTTAGTTATATTAACTGCATTTTAGTCTAAATTATTTTGTATGAAAATTTTAATTCTTTATTTCAAAAATACTATGCAACTATCTGTTAACTTGAAGATCATAATGAGTTCATGCCAAAATATATACAAAGCAAGTTAAAACATCATAGTTATATTGTTTTTAAAATTTTAGCCTAACTAAAAATGAATAAAAATATCTATACCTTAAAAAATTGATAAAAAAAATAAATGCTCCAATTTTTAATGTATCTGTTAACGATGAAAATAATCTATAAAATTGAAGAATAAAATATTATTAATTTGCTTATTGTTATACGAAAACTAAGTATAACTTCGACTAGTAGCAATTATAAGCAAAAGAGTTTTTTTTCAGAAAATACGTGATAAATTATATAATTTATATGATTAAATATTACATAAGAATGTTTATACATCAAATATTGTTGGATATTAAATAATGGATGGAAAATATATTGAAGGAAGTCTTGGTTATTTAAAACTATTAGAGTGATGGCAATACTTGTTTAAAATGATAATTGGTAATTTAATGATCAGTTTAATTCTTTATTCTTTCACTAGATAGGTTGTATTTAGATTTGCTCAACTATGATCAAATTTATTAGTTAAAAAGATCATTTATGCCGATGAAAAGACTTATTCTTAATGCCTAAGAAATTATAAAAAACATTTAAATATCAAGATTAACTTTTTATGAAATAAAATGAAGCCATGCTAAGTAGGAAACTATTTTTTGGTAACATTATATTACAAACAAAATATTAAAAATAATGAATTCTTACTTAATATCTAGTTCTTTTCAAGCAAAATATTTTAAAATTTTTTGAATACATATTAACTAAGAAATAAAATAAATATCAATTACAAATTTATATTTATACGATATTTATTCTATTTCTTGAACAAATCTAACAAAAATTTAGATCATTCCAGAAGGGTTAAGTGTCATCAAATGTTAATGCGTATAGTCATTTCATTGTTTAGCTGAATGAGCATATTACCAAATTTTATACTTGATAAATGTTCTTTCTTTTACATATTTATAAAATATCTTTGTATAATGTTGTTAAAATTATTAGTCAGTAATATAGATTAAACCAGAAATGTACGTTTCTGTGCACAAATTCTTGAAGCCAATATTCATTGCTAGTTACAGAAGCAATACACATAAAAAAAGTTTTAAAATAAGAAATAATTTTATATATTATTGTAAAATGAGCTTTACTAAAGATAGAACTAGTCTTCTTTCAGTGTACTGGTGAATACTTAATCAACTCATTTATACATTAACACATCACTGCTAAATTATACCTAAAATCACCACATATAAATTCTATTCACTGAATTGATCCGTAAAATTAAAATTAATTTAAAATTTGTTATAAAAAATAGTAGCGTTAAAAGTTAAAATCTCTGTATAGCAAACCACAGTTCAGGTGGCACCTTTTCATTCAAAGAAGCGTGGAATATCTTGAATAGATTCTTAAGAATAATTTTAAATAAATATGGCTCAAGTAACTGATAGAAAAATTACTTTTAGAATTTTTAAATATAAAAAATCAATTTTAAAAATAGAAAATGCCAAAATCATGCATTTGAAATCAAATAGAAATAAATATATACAATGTGTATGTGCTTATCTTTCAAAAACAAATTCAACTGTGGTCCATTAGAAAATAATAAACTAATTCTATATTGCAGGGCAATAAATTTTTAGAAATATGCAATAAAACTATTACTACGCTAACCATATTGTAGATAGAAATAATATAATTTAGTGAGGTAAAAACATGTAAGCAAGTAATAAAAGTGATACAGATAAGATTTTATGTGTTATTGGATTTAATCTTTTCTAAACGAGCTTTCAGATTTGCAAGATTTGGTGATGCACTTTCTTTTGACGGTGGTAAATTTGATGATGCTATAGTAGGAATAGGACTAGCATAATTAACATTAGAGAGATTTAATCCAGAATTAGTTTTATCCAACAGCTGAGATAAATATTTTCTAGAATGAGAAAATGGGATTTCAACAGGTGTCTGAGCTACCACTTTAGGTGATGATGGTAGACAATTGGGGGAATATTTTTCCTCTAATTGCTTAACATTATCCAACAGGTGTTCACAGTCATTCTTTTTTAAATGATCAAGAGATATGTTCCATTTTTTTAAATCGACCACATAATTTATGAGAGTACTATTTACAAGTGTATCAATATTCCCATTAGTTGGTTCATAGAATCCATTCATATAATACCGAGATAGCTCATCCAACGAATGCTTGTAATTGATAAACTTAGATACATTATTCTCAAGTGTACTGATATACTGTTTAGAGTGTTTTAAGGATCCATCACCCATAGAGGAGAGATTAGCTGATCTCTTGGAGATAGCAGTTACTATCATGTACTCTAAATGAGTGTTGCTAACGACTGAAGGTAATTTCAAAACAGTATGCATTGGTAGTAGTTGTATAAGGCCATTTAAACAACTTTCTAACAAGATCATATAGTCACTGTCCCTGTCAACATTAGCTGACAAACTTGAGTGGATATGAAAATAAGTATTAAAAAATGTATCCAACTCATTCGATTGATAGAATACAATGTCCTTAGTGATAAGTTGAGAACACTTCCAATATAATCGCAACATGAATTCTATGCATTTTACACTTTTACATGAGCTTATGATAATATTTTGAATAACTAGCAGTGATTGTGTCATATAAGTGTGATTAAGTAGTTGGGCAACAACATTACTTAAAAATTCAACAATTTTAGTTTGCTCAAACATCCTGTTAAATGTATCATCTGTTGATATATTCATAATTAAGGTGAAAAGTTTTGTCTGTAGGCTGGATGTGAACACAAATCGAAATTTTGAATTATAAATTGAAATATTTATTTGGTAAAGACATGATTCAACATAATTCAATAGATCGTTACAATTTGATAAAGTGTAAGACAATAAAGATTCAGAAGGCAGCTGTAAAAAACGTAAAAATAACTCTAATGAATCAATCCAAAGTAACATATTACGAGTATAGTAATTTTCAATGTGGCTATCGAATTTATTAACATCAACAATAATCATGTCATTGTTGATTTCATTAAAATGAGGCAATAGTATTTTAATGGATTCAACTAAAACTGTGCTATCAACATCTTTAAATGACCTTATTTTGTTTTCAACTTTCAAAAAATTAGTCACATAATCACTTTCAATAGAATAGAATGAATTTTTATCATTTAAATGTGATTTATCGATAAGATGGTGCTTTTCATGTAATAGATCTTCGTCTATTTTTATAAGATTTGGTAATGGCAAAGATGTAATATCCTTAGATGCAATGCGATATGCATTAAAATCAAATGAATATTTTTGTGGGATTATTAGAGTTGTTGGTTGCACAGTTTGAGTTAAATCATTAGCTTTTGCAAAACTACTTATTTTTGTTGGCATACGAATTCCACTACTAGATAACTTAGATCCTGATCTTGAATCCAATTGAGCAGTGTCAGTAAAAGAATCAGTACATTCATCTGTAAAGCAAAGACTTTGACTGTTGCTTGGGATATTGTAAGAAGAGCCGATCTCTGTATCATTAACAGGATGTTCCTGCTGTTGCATTGATTCATATTGTGAATGAATAATTTTGAATTTTTCATATATTATATCTTTAATAGGTTTTGCACAATTCTTTATGTAATTTGCAGCACTTGGACCAATACAAAGGTAAAGCTGGCAGAAGAATTGGATAGCGGATTTTTTTATTGTAATATCACGATCTGCTACAAATTTAGCAACTTCAAACACAACGACACTCAATACACTTGTAAACATGGATATATCTTTATTTTCTAGAAAATTAATCATCTCTACAAGTGTCTCAGCTCTAACCCTAACTAATTTATGACGTAAACCAAACAACAGGCAATTCATTAATTTTGGTGAATCATATAACGGGATCAATAGCTGAAATACACGATGTGCAAGTTTACGTACATTTTCTTTCGTATCACCAAATTTTATACATAAATAATTAACAAATGAGTTGATTTCATAGTCTAACAAATAGTAACCATTTTGGCGAAATTCTTGCAAAGAAAGTTCAACCAGTTCTAAAGCTTTGACGTGTACAGATGGATTATTATCAAAAAACTTTAACACACACCACTTTAATATGAGGTCAAAACATTCGAAATAAGCTGATTTTTCCTCTACAGATCCATATACACATACATCAGCCAGTGTTTGAGCCGCCAATATATGCTGTTTAAAGTCGTGACTAAAGAGTTGATTCATTAATTCAGCATTAAAGTATGGACACATTAGATCTTTTAAATGAGTAACATAATTAGGTCTTAAAGAGCCAAAGTTCCACTGGATAATACGATTTGATATGTCATCATTTGCACGTTTCTTTTTACTACCAACAACTAATTTAATTCGTGGAGGACGGGAATGATTAGACGAAGATTTTACAGTTGATGAAGGCGATAATTCAGTTGTCATATTTTTATTGATATCAACCATTTCCATTTCAACTTCTTCTAAAATTTCTGAATCAATAGCGCTGTTATTGTGAATTACTGAAGTGATGGACGAGATTTCTAGTGTTCTTGTTTCATTCAAATTGTCTTTTTCAACGCCAGTTAAACGAGGTGTCTTTGGGTAGCAATTTTGAATCGCTTGCTCTATAATTGGCTTAACTGAATTTTTTGTTACATGATCAAGTTCATTTATAAAACTACGAATTTTCTGGGGGTTATATAGTTTTATAATAATTGGTAAAAGTTCATTGGCCACTTTTCGTACTTCATTCTTACGATCAACTACACATTTAAATAGTGGAATCATTAAATTATCAAAGCAACTAGGAGGAAACTGGTTATTTGAAGCATTATTTAACGCTTTTGCTAAATACAACAATATTCCAGAACGTAAATTTGAATTTTCATTAATTAATAGCTCAGAAATCACTAAACAATCACTATCCAATGACATGTGTATAGGTACGACATTATTCCATGAATCTAGAGCTAACACCGCAGCATTTTGGACGCTAGCTTTATTGTCCATAAGACATAAAAGTATTGCTTTTAAAAGTGTAGCTTTATGTTCATAAATCTTAATACCAACAGATTCTATAAGTACAGAACAAATATTTAATGTAAGACATGTAATATTTTTATTGTTATCACTTAATCGTGCAGTTATAGCAGTAATAAGTGGTAGTAAACCACTATGGTTTATTGGTTTTTTAGATTTTAATATATTATATATTTTCTCTAAAGATTGAGTACGAATTTTCCAACTTTTGTCTTCTAATGTAGAAAGAAATTCACTATTAAACATGTCACTGACATCAATACGTTCATCAACTATATCATCAAAATCAATAATAGACTGAGTATCAGCACCAACATCAGTAGATTTACTATCAGTTGAGTTATTGGTAAGCTCACATTTTGATACATGTGTATCCATCAATTTATCAATACCTCTATGAGGTTTAGGTAGTGGATTATTTTTTATTTTAGAATACTCACTTTCTAGTTGTTGTAATTGAGCTGGCTTGATATCATTCACTAATGACTTAAATGATGGACCAACATAAACGTAAAGTCTTAAAGCAAGATTCGTGGCATATTTTTTAACTTCAGGATTGATGAGATCAAGTGCATATTTAATCATGTTAACATGAGGTTTGACATCAATTTTTAGACCGAAATCAATGAGCATATCACTAATCCAACTCAATATTTCACATTGTATCTTAATACTTTTTGTCGAATAGAAATAGTTAACTAGTCGAATTGATACATAATTAAATGAAACAGCCTCCGCTAGTTCAATCAACAAAGATCTAATACATTCTTTCGTTTTGGCATCTCCAAATTTATCAGCAAGAACAGGAATTAAATTGTGAGTAGTGCGGTATGAAAAAGGCTTTTTTAATATTAGTTGGCTTATAACCTCCAGTTTAGCTTTAAACACAATTACATTGCTATCTTTCCACCCTGGCTTTTTCGAAAGAACTTTAAATACTATGCAGGGATCGTACACATGAGGCTCAGCAGTTACTTTACTTTTAACAACGTTGACAGCATGTAAACGCTGTTTCCACAATGAGCTTGCAAGTTCACTTACAAGTTCATCATCCAAAAGAGTGCCCATTGATTTTTCTATGGCAACATCTTCTTCCACATCCAATTCACTGGGTTCATCGGCATCTCTTTCGTATTGATTGTCTTTATTAAAACTTTTTTTTAAAGATGTTGATCCAAAATTTAAAGAAGCTTGATTTTCAGATGAAATCTGTCGAGAATTAGTTGATGCTTGAGACAGCACCTTTGGGTTAACAGGTTGAGATTTTATATCTGTTTTTTTAAGACAAGTAGTGTTGTTTGCAGAGGCAATCGTACGGTTGACCTTATTAGGCTTTTTATTTTCGTCAATTCCATCAGTCATTTTAAGATAGATAGACTTTATTTTATTTTTTTTAATATTATCAAGATGATTATCTATCAAAGCATTCATAACTTTTTCACCGACTAGCTTCATAAGTACAGCAAGTGTTTCTGCAGTAGCCTCCCTTACTGGACCAACATTGTCATCCATTTTCTTTGATATATCATTAACTATCTGTTTAATTATAGGTTTAGTTAAAGTGTTTGGTTTATGTTTGGATAAAAATCGGCCCACAAATTTGATACATTCTTCACGAACTGAAGGCACCTTGTGATCGTAATAGGGAACCGTAACTCCCATTAGCATATCTATGGACCAATAGCATGAGCATGAATCTACTGTATCTCGAATGGATTGAACCACATTTGCTTTTTTCTCTTTAAATCGATCAAGTAGGACCGGTACAATTGTGGAACAATATGGCACGAAATTTGTTCTTAATCCCTTAGCTAATAAGCCAACGCAGTTTATAGCCAACAAACAGACATTTATGTTCACATCAGAGACGATAGTTTTCTTTAATGCATTTACAAGATTTGAAAAATTGCCAGGTGCTATTTTAGGCGCCTGAACTATTTTAATTACACTTTCGATTGCTTCTCTTCTTAATTGCCACTTCGATTCATTCTATGTTTTTAATTAATAATGTCATTTTATTTCTTTACGAGTACAAAAGATCTTTTTGGGATACATAATTAATACGAAAATTTTTCTTTAGTTTTACTTAAATCAATTAAATCCGATGTTGGATTCATGTTAATAAAAATCTTACATATCAATAAAGTTTAGTTGGTAAAAAAAGTCGTTAATATTATGTATGGTATGATAATAGTTAATTCATGTTTATATAATGTCTATATATTAAAATAAGTAATAAAACAACAAGTGGTCATTGTTGGATGACATGATACTAATAATAGTGATTGAAACAACAAATTACTGCAATATTCATCCACAAAATTATGCTTTAAAATAAAAATATCTAGAAATAAAAAAGATGGAAATTATAATTATTTAAATTTATGGTGTATCAATAAGGAACCAGTTAAACATCATTCTTATAGAATTACGTTAAAAAAATCAAACTCTATGCACTCGCTTAGCTTTTAATATTATAGTTACTATTTTTGTAAAAAAATCATTTGGAACAAGGGAAATAACATCAACGGGATCCAATAGGTCGTATGGGTCGACAGCTATCAATTCATCTTTAGCATCCATTCCATCTATATTCGAAAATATATTAACAAAGATATTAATATACATTAAAGTAGTCCTAAATAATTGCGAAAAATTGTTTCTATTAGCAGAGATTTACTTTGAAAAATGAAATTATACTTCATATTAAAAGTTTAACTGATATTATATTATAACAGAAAAAGACTGATCATAAGCATATGATTGCGCTATAAATTACATTACTTAATCATATGAACCTATTATTCTAAAATAGATAATATTAATTCAAAAGTAAATTAGAAATAATTAGTAATATTAAAAAATCAGATTTTATAGGAAAAAATAGAATACGTTATTATGTGATCTTAAGTCTTGTTTAAAAAAACAAAGTTAACTATAGAATAATTACAAAAAATGACTGAGTTAAATATACGAAAGTCAAGATGAATTTACATGCGCTAATTACTATTTATTGCATAAAAATAATTTAATTAAACAAACTTTAAAAGCTATTAAATAATTTTTTAAATAAAAATGATGATTAGAGTGAGAAGAGATTAAACAAATACCATCACATGTGACTATTTCATCATTCACTTGTGTTTGAATACCTATCTGAGACCTTATTTTTCTTGGTGGTATGGGAGGAGGTTTATTTTTAATTTTAGAAAATTCCTCTTCTAATTCTTTCATTTGTACAGGTTGAATATCGCTGATTATATTTTTTATAGGATCGCCGATATAGTAGTAGCATTCAATAACAATAGCTTTAGCATTATTCCTTACGCTTTTGTCGCTATGAGCAAGAAGCTTGGGAGTAGCTTTGATTATAGGCTTTATATCAATTATTTTTCCACCAAATTCTCTAATCAAAATAAAAAAACTTACTTAATAGGTTATAAATAGTTCAAAGTTACTTAAGTGTTATGAGTAATAATTCAGTTGAACCGATGACAACTTTTGGGCTTTTATTAGTTACAACTTTGAGAAGTTCTTCCTACATTTAATTAAAAATGAATTTAAAATTATGATTTATTAGAATACATACAACCACTATGTTTCCTAGTTCATTTTCAACAAGCTGTAAACAAACATCAAAACCCAATTGTTTTGATTTGGGACGTGCAGTCATAACTTTTAAACCTATAGCTGATGTGCAATCAGCCGCAACTCTACAACATAAACATTTAACGATATATTATGTTACTATAGGGCTATACCTTGATGATAGTTCAGGTGCATTTTGCAGAAAATGCAGGACACATTCAAGAGCTTTGTCTAATGCAGCTGCATTGGATTCTAAAGGAGCTTTTCTAACTATGTCACAATATCTTTCTATTTCATTCAAGTCCATCATTAAAATATTTTTGCCTAATTCATCATAACCTTGTAGACGAGCTTTCCATGCCTAGTTTATAATCGAATATACTCACAATAAATAGGTTATATCATCATATATGCAAACAAAAGTATACTTTGTGGGATATTTTATCTGGAATGGATAGTTGCTTCCAATCTTCATCATCCATAATTGAATATTTTTTTTACAAATAATATCAAAACTGATTGAACAAATGAAGCGCCGAGTCGACAATAGTCGACAATTAATCTACATGTTCGTCACTAAGTTTTGTTTGCTAGGTGTTATTCACTAAATTCGTGATATATATTTGGTGAGAAAAACTTTTTATAATAGCTGGCAAAGAAAGTCACTATTATTAAAAATTCACAATGAATTCTATATAGAGGATAGTAGTTTGTTGTTATTAGTACCTCTATTATCATTAAAATGATAAGTATATTCAATATTGACCAATGTATTGGTTAGGTATGAAAGATCTTTGTAGAGAATTGCAGCATGTTGGTGAACATAATGGATAGCAAAAGCTAGAGCACGTTGGGCCACATAATGATGACATTGAGTTACCTAGTAAATGATCTTGTGGTCTATATATTGGTGTGTTGAATTGTTGAATAGTTGGTTGAGTATAGGGAACAACATTTATAGGACTAAGTATTGGAATAGTATTAAAAAGTCCAGATTTTATTGTATTAGATGGTAGTGACAAAGCGGCACTCGGTAACAGAGATACCAATTCACAGCAGTCATTAGCACACTCGTCATTTGTGCAGGTTTCTGCAGTGGAACATTCCATTCCACACAGAATTGATTGCATAACTCTGTAATCAGCTTTAGCTATAGTTATTTAGCGTTATATATTAGATATTTAAAATGATGAAGTAAAGTGGAAATTATATATAGAGCTTTTGAAGGATCGATATACTTGCATTTAAAAAAAAATTGTGGACGGGTAAATCACCTAGTTGTCCATTCAGAAGTACTTGGCTTAATGGTTCCAAGTGATTTTTACGTTCCTGTGTGAATCTAATGAATAATCTTGCATTGATGCTACCATTTCTAAATAGAGTCGTTTTAAAAATTTAGTTCAACCCTTTACAAAAACTTACGAGAATTCTAATACATGTAATCCCTGATAATAGTCATTATCTACATAAATTCCTAATACCTACAGTAATTTGATGTTGTTTAAAGATAATAATCATATTATTTACAGCCATTTGAAGTTTTTTTCGCAAGTTATTCCATGCTTCTGATGATCTGTCCCATAGTTTTTCATTAAATTCCTTTAGAATTTTGATTGTTATATCAAAATCTTTTCCTATAAAGGCATTACATGTGATCATAACAGTAAAGTTGTGTTGTTTAAGTGATTTTGTGTGTATGTTACACGTTCACATAACATTTAATAAATGATAATGTCAATAAAATTGATTTATTAGATAAATTTATAAATAAGTTAATAAATTTAATTAAAATTATTAATGCAAAAGTATTTTTTAAACTATACATATGATTATTATTCTATCAAAATCCATTTAAAATATATTTATTTAGTGTAAAATAGCTTAGAAAAAATGTAAAATATATTTGAATATTTTATAAAAGTAAAAAAGTCACATTACAGCTTACTATTTCGTAGTAACTATAGTTACATTACCAGTTATTGGATATGAGGTAGTCTTTAGGTCTGGCTCGGGTACATCAATTTCTAGATCATCATCTAAATTTACACTATCTATTAAAAAAATAATTATAAGAAATTTAAGGTCATGGAAATATATAATTAGGATTATAAAAAGATAAATATGCTTACATATAGTGCTCCATACACCACATACAACTATTAATGTAGAATACAAAAAAATATTTGAAGTGTATTTTAGAGTCGTCATCACCACTGAGATGATATGATCCGAGTGTAATTTTTGTATTAATAGTTAATTTTAACTCTCGAAACAAATGCAACCAACAATATTTGTATTCAATGGAATTAAAATGAACTAATATATCCACTCAATTCAGTGGTTACGCGTCTATTATTTTATCACTATAAGCGATAAATTTAATAAATGATTTTAACTTAATAAGTATTTTTATAATTTAATAAAAAATAAATTTATTAACCAATATATATATTTATATATATGTGCAGGCAAAAAAATACTCATATATATTTTTAAAAATCTAAAAATATACGATAAAAACTATATAAATATTATTTACATTTAAAAAAAGTAAAAATATGTGTATATATTTAACTTGGCCCAAAAATAATGCATTGTAATATATTTCAATTGTGTAATCGGTGATTTTCTTACACCGAGTTTCTGTGTCTACAACGATATTTCTTAGATTTTCTCTTGGATTTGCTTGCTTTTAGTTTTCTTCGCTGAAATTTTGATTTATAAGAACATTTCAATGGTGTTATACAAGTAGAATCTGTACTATATACAGCTGTCCATTCAACATTCCCCGGTGGAAGCGGTCTTCCAAGTATAAAATCAAAATTCCATTGTATTTCTTTATCCTTGTGGTTGGTGATGATCTGTCGTAGCATATTTTTTTCATGTTTTCCTATAACTGATGGGCCATCATCCGGAAATAAAATTCTGTTGACAGGTAAATAGGTGCTATTTTTCATTTTATAAACTAACAACTTCGGAGATAGCTGTAACAATAGATTATCGTTCATACACATTCATACTGTGTAAATCTCAGCAGTATAATAATCGCATTTTAAACAACGGTGCTTTTGTTTGACTTACTCGGTATCACTGTCACAATGATACGACGAAAGATAATCCTCACATAAACGACGGATTAAAAAAATTTATTATTTCAGTTTTACGTTTCAGTTTATTATGTGTGTGTGTGTATATTAGAATGTTTTTTGATTAAAAATAAAACTAATATTTTTTTAAGAGTGTTGTAACTACCTGCTAACCTAGTTAGTCAGTCATATGGGAATATGGCGTAACAACATTAAATAAAATACTTATATTTTATAGATAAAAAAATATTAATATTGCTGTGATAAATATTATTTCAAATAAATAAGATAATTTTTCAATATTATTTAGTTGATTGTCGGCTAGTAAATAAGAGTTGGGTTAGTAGCTAGATGCCGTCTAACAACCTGTTTACTACTAAGTTACATTTTGACCCGATGAAATAATATTAAAACATTATTTTATTTTATTTTACTTTTATCAGAATTCTATAATTATGAATAATATTAATTGTATCAATGCAAACTTTGTTTACTATTCAATATTTATTACTTTTTAACAGACTAACTAACAAATATTTCAATATAAAAATAATTTCATTATTACATTACTTGAAAAAATTGTACTAGGAGTATATTTTACAATTATCTAGTACCTGTCCATCATCTATTCATTATTCGCGCATGCGCATTAGGAGTACACAACAATGTTAACTGTATCTAGCCAATACATTCAAACTAGATTTTATGTTCACCTAATCAATTAATACTATCCAATCAATACTTTTGGATATATGAATGGGATTATTTAATAGTATACATTTATTTGATTCAGAACAAGCTCATTTACCAATCTCACATACTATCACATATTTTGTGAACATAAACCATTTAATTCTTGAAAAGATAGCTGGGTTACATTGGTCTTATGTGTGCTGTATATTTTTGTGATCATTCAAATGGTATAACCATAATCAAATGTTTTGTTGGAGGCAGTTATTGATATATTGCTAAAAGATGTCTATCATTATAAAGTGATAAAAAATACATTCTATAATAAGTGTCAATAAAATTAAAATAATATTAAATATAATATAAATCATTGTTAGAGGAAAATCCAACATGAATATTTACAATTAGTAAGTAAAAAGTTATCAAGAGCATCCAACTGTAATATACATCTTATTTTGAGTTAATGACAACCCTTATAAAAATGCACATAAATACATTTTTATGTTCTTATAGTATGCCACGTGATACATTTCAAGACAAGTTCAAATTATGTTGGTTAAAGCGCATCGTGTGCGACTAGATAAATTCTGTATATAGAATACATTTGAAATAGCTGAGAAATACAAGGATTGTTATAACCAAATATGATATTGTTACTGATTGGTACAACTCATTAAACTAGCACAATTTAATTTACTAT
>JRUX01000276.1:0-16916 GCA_001407235.2 Kudoa iwatai | reverse complement strand
CACTACAGGTGGAGCAACTGAATCATCTGGTGGCAGTTCTGCAGGTGGAGCAAGCGAATCATCAGGTGGTAGTTCTGCAGGGGGAGCAAGCGAATCATCTGGCGGCAGTTCTGCAGGCGGAGCGGGCGAATCATCAGGTGGTAGTTCTGCAGGGGGAGCAAGCGAATCATCTGGTGTCAGTTCTGCGGGAGGAGCGGGCGAATCATCTGGCGGTGGTTCTGCAGGTGCAATAAAAGAAGGCGCTAGCTCCGGTTCCGGTTCAGCATCATCAGGAAGTACAGAAGAATCAGAGTCTAGTGTATCGACATCAACAGGAAGTGCATCGGGTAGCAAAAAAAGTAGTGAGCATAAAGTACCAGATGAAGCATATGGTAATGCAGAAGGAGGAGGTAATAACCTTAAATTAAGTAATGCCTTAAATAAAAGATAGCGATGAGCAATGGAGTAGCCCAAGGTAATAAAGCAATATCAAGTGGTGGCACTCAATCCAGTGAAGAAAATAACCCTCAGGGTATAAAAATTTTATAATACAAACTTATTCTATATAAATGATTTTCATATAGGAACATCATCAAATTCTGATTCAAATTCTGACAGTGGAACAATAACTTCAACAAAAATTGAATCATCTATGGGTACAACCTAGACAGCTATACTAAGTTGCATTTATTGATTATTATCTATGGAAATTAAACACCTTTATTTTAAAAATAAATTTTGTATTTATAATGTGGTTTTTGTGTTTTGTAATGCAATTTTCTTTCCTACAATCATATAAACAAGATAAAATAGGAACATATGGTAGGTTATGTTGTGTTTTGAGTAAGTTACTCACAACAATAAGGTAGAAAAATGTCTAACCCAGCAGATGGATGCGAAGCCATATACAAAATAGATCCCAAAGCTGATAATGATGTTTACTGGATAAAAACACCAAAAGGACCACCTATTAAAGTAATTTTTGTTTTTTATGAAAGAATTGAAATATATTTATTAAAGGTATTTTGTTATTTTGGTTCACTACCAGCCTATGAAGAACCATCCAAAGAACCTGTTCAAATACTAAATCATAAGCCGAAAATTCCACAGAGTAGCATTGATCCTGATAATATTCATCCAGAAGCTTTAAGAAGACCTTTAAAAATAGAAAATCCTCCAGGAGAAACATCTATATTAAATATTCGTATATATATTTTTCAAATATATACACTTATGTAATACATTAAGCCTATGCAAGTGAAGCAGAGAGTCCAGAGGATCCATTATATGGAAATTGGCCTCATTCAGTCAATGAATTGATTAAAAATATCACTGTGAATTTTTTTTGACATTTTTTTAACTTAATTATAACAATTTTTTATTTGATTAGCATAAAATTATAATAATATGTTAATGAAATTTTGAGGTAAACGTAATTATAATAGACAAAAATGATTACTTATCATGTTAACTAGCTTTCAATTGGATATGTTTTATCTATAGAATTAAATTTTTTTTTAAGAATATTAAACCTATAATATTATAAAACAGTAGATAAAGTCATATTATATTACTTTTTTAATTAAAAATTATAAAAAATTAACCCCTTAAATGTAATATCTCTTCTTTAATATAGAGGGGTACTGTAATAAGTAATAAGAAAGGTGTTAATATTTCATACTAAATAACTATAAGATATTTTAAAATAATACTGTTCATAAAACATCATAAAAAGATTTCATAGAAAATATCATTATTATAAATGCTAAGATAGTAAAACTAAGTGTGATTACATATTTGTTGGTCTTATATTTTAAAAAGAACTACTAAATTTGTATTAAATACAAAATATGCCTGTATTTAATAATTCAAACATAAGAAAAATATTCATTTTGTGTGTAATTAAAGTTAATGTTCTCTTTCTAGCTTAGCATGAGTTGAAATATTTGCAAAAGCAATATTAAAATAAGATTTTTTACGGTAAATGATTAAAACAAGATTTTAATACATTTAAATGACATATTATAATAATAAAACATTATTTTTTATAAATATTAAACAAGATATAATATGAATTTTGTTTCTAAAAGAATTAATTGTGTATATAGCAATGAATCTGTTTGATTATTAAATATTTTATAAGAATTTTTATATTCAAAATAGTTAATTCTAAAATTTTTCTAAAAATATGTTATTATTTATGATGAGTTTATATTTTTACGTAAGATGAAACTATAATGATATGGTAAATATTATTTCAAAAAAAAGAATAAAGAATAATAATGATTCTAAAGCAACATATACGTAAATTAAAATTAATATTAAGATCTAAACTATTAAATTTTATATAAAAATGAAACATCTATTAACAAAATTTCATTCCAAAAGCATATTTTTAGGTGCATAATTTGTAGAATTATTAGTTTCATCAAATAAGTATAGAATTAGCTCAATAGTTGTTAAAAATAGTATAATATAATATATCATTTAGTACACAACTATTTTAAATAAAATAAGCATTTAAATTAAGAAAAAATGATAATAAGAGTAACACGTAGATAGAATATATGTAGATTAATTTTTTATGTATAATAATACAATTTTAATATGAAGGAACAAATATATATCTATTTGATGGACAAGAATTATCTTTAGGTAGAAATATATTGCTATATTGTGTTAATGGAAGAGATTTGGTATAGAGTGGACCTTTAAGTACACCCATTTTGTAATAGTCTAGTATTTTTTGTTCAGTTTGAGAATAAATTGGAGCTATTTTTTAACTTTATATATTTAAAAAGATAAACTAGATACTTTTTGAGTATTTTTCAATCCAATTATTCAACCAAAATCCTACATATTTATGGTTACGAAAAATAAGTGATGATGTTGGCACTGACAATGGTTTCATTGAAACCCCACCTATAGTGACAATTGTACCACCATTTTCAGTCATTTTAACAAGATTGTAAACACTTTTATCTCCAACAATATTAAGAGCAAGTTTAGCCTTGGGAATAGAATGACCGACTATATCTGAGTAGGATTTACTTCTTGCTTGTTCTTCAGTAACTACATATGTTCCACCTATTTATATATTAGATATTGGCATAAAAAAAATAAATAATACTATATTATATCAACAATAAATGGTTATAAACTATTAATTTTTTAATTGTATTAAACATACCATAAATTTACCAGTTTTATTATGATTTTGTTTCATTTTAAAGTCATTAAAATTAAGAAATATTATAATTTATAGCTTGATAAAGTTTCAAATTACTAAAACATTCATTTAAATATACAAAATCTATAATGTAATATATCGATATACATTATTAAAGTAAGCACATAAACTATAGTCATTATTAATTACCTAATTCAATTAAATCCTTTTTAGTTTGTTCTTCATAGCTACAACTTTTTATAATATTAATGGTGGTTATATTCCTAGCTTTTGCTATTTGAATAATAGCTTGGCCGACGTGACTTGTTGCTCCATTTTGAACAATAACATCCCCTTAAAAATATGTTTAATACTTACATATTTAATACATAATTAATAATAATAATAATATATACCATCCTTTAAATAAACAAAATCTTCAAGAATTCTTAAAGCAGTAAAAGGATTAATTTTAAATGTGGCTGCATCAATAGAAGATTTAAAAACGTCAGGTATTTTTATTAGTTGATCTTCCTCAGCAACTAGCCAATCTGTCCATGTACCTTTAGAAATTGTTTTCAAATTAAAATTTATCAAATATACACACATTAAATAATAAAACTATCTAACCTAAAAAATTATAAGGTAAATAAACAAGGTCACCAGTTGATAATGTTGATACACCAGACCCAACTTCTTTTACTTTAAAAACACCTTCAAATCCAACTACTGATGGTAATGTATAATTTTTTATTGGATAAACTCCTAAAAATTAAAAGAATTTAGCATATGCTAAAATAATAGATATTGATTCAAAATTTTTTATATTTAAAAATTACCTTGTATAAAATTCATATCAGAATGATTGACAGGAGCACCCACTAAACTTAAAAGAACGGAATTCATGGATTTTTTATCAAACATTGGTTGATATTCTTCTATTCTAGGTGAGTAGAAACATCCATATAATAATCATTTAAATATGATCTTAAATTACTTTAAGGCTAAATTTGGCTGATCATGATTTTTAACAACTAAGCGATAACTTGAAAAGTATCTGCTATGGCATGTTCTAATGGCACTCATTTATGATAAATATATAGCAGCGCACGCAGAAACACGTTTATATTTAAACAATCAAGATAAAACCCTTATTTTATTTAATATTTAAATAATTGTTTCCTTAAAAGATACATTTTTTAATGATGTATCATTTGAAGTGGAAGTATATTTGGCGTTTTCCATAAGTGGCCTGTTAGATTGGATGATATCAATACATAGAGCAACATTTTTTTTCATAACATCCATAGAATCAGATAATAATGCTTTTTTTACTTCAATAATATTTTAATTATGAATATATAAAATTTAAATTACAAAGTGAATATAGTTGAGGATATGGCCTACGAAATTAGTGTATATTAATAAATTTGAGTTATTAAACAACAAATAGTACTGTGTAATATTTTCAATGATTATATTTTCCTATAAAAAGATAATTTAAACCATATTAAATAGTATTTATAGAAAAACCATTGAGTTATTATCTTGTATGGATGATGAATCATCTAAAAAAATCAATTATGAAAAAAATATTCAAAGAAAATACCACTTATTTTGCTAGTGCTGGGTGGAACGGTAGATAAAGTTTTCTATGAAATTGTGAGAATATAATTAAATTATAAAAGAAACTTTTTTTTTAGCTAAAAATACCATAACAAAATTTTATCATAATTAAATATATTTTACCTTCATGTTCAATGATTCCATTCAATTTGCTTATTAACCTACCCATACATACACAATAAATAGCAGTGTTATATATATTAAAGGTGAATATTAAACGGTAATATTTTATTTTAAGTTTAAAGTATCATTGTTAATATAGAAGAATATTTATATTCAAAAAAATACCACCATAATTGGTACACCACGTTTAATTTTTAATTTTTAAATACCTAATTATTGTAATATTAAATATAAAAATTATAAATAAATAAACATAAAAAACAAAATTTTTAGCTATTCAAATGAATAAATAAATATTATTTAATCGTATTATTATTTTAACTAAATATAAACAAATCATTTATTAAACATAACTTTTAAGTAATCTATAATGTATATTGAAAATGGTAATAAGGTATGTTAAAATACTTTAAAAACTATCATACGATATTTATAGCTGATATATAAATGGTATGGTTAATATAATAAAAATTACTTTTGACATAATATAGATGATGAGCAATACATCATTAGCATATAAGGTTGTTCATTGTTTTCTTGAATTATCAAACAGAAAGATTTTTCCTCTAAAATTTATTAAATATTGAAAAAAATAATTAAAATATACTACTTCCATATTTTTTAACAGAAATAATATCTTCCAATACGATAATAGGTTTAAAAAGTCCCTAGAATTAATATATCTGTGAAAAAAAATATGTTACAACAATGTTATGCATACTTTAGAGTAGGTAAGCTTGAATGGTTTCAAATAGTAATATCCTTTTTCATTATTCAAAATAACAAAATATTTATTAGTAATGATACAGTAAAATTCTAAATTAGTTCAATTTAACACTATATGGCTATGATACCCATTGTTTTTTCATTTTCAGTTTCTAGAAAAATATTTGAATCTAATAATAGTTGTTGATCTTGCAAATGAAATTCCTAACAAATAAATATATATACAACCATTACAAAATTCATTAAATTAGTCATTATAGTAATCTTTAATATTATTAAAAAATTTAAATTTTGTTTTAGTAATGTCTAATTTAAGAGAGAAAGCCTACAGTTGAAGTAATCAATTAATGAATTGTCTGTGAAAAATAGTTAAATCAGCAAATATAACTAGTTACAAACAAAATACAAATTTAAAAAAAAAATAAATCAATAAATACTTGGTAAATCTTTAATAGCTATAAACTATAATTCATAGTCTCGGTGTTAAATGTTAAATGATCATGCGCAGTTTTTAAACCAAGCTAAATTTAAGAAATCCATAAAGCATATACTTCTTTAAAGTATATATTAGTATATTGTAAAAATATGTAACTAGAAATTAAGTATAAAGAAAAAAAATTTAATTGTTACAACATTTTTTTGATAAAAAAATAAAATGGAAGTTATTTTCTTAGAACAAACCAATTACAATTTAATTATACGCAGGTCAGTAGAAATGTGTGCGCATTAATTAAGAGAATCAATTTAATGACCAATGCTACCCGCGCAAAGCAGTTAAAGAATGTGATATTACAATGAATAAAGTTGAATTTATTATAAAATAGTAAAAATAAGAAATATATTGACCTTTTTGTAGTAAAAATGTAAGTTATAAAGAGAATCTTTCAAGTAAAGAATGCTTAAACAAATAATCAAATGAAATGATTTTTTGGAAATAAAGTACTTTTTTTAGTATGTAGATTTTTTTATACCTCATTTCATTATAAAATGGTAATTTTAAAATGTGATTAAATTATTATAAAATATATTAAATAAAAAAGGTATACTTTCAATGTGATATATATTTCTATTGGACATTGATCAACTTTTAAGTGGTTATTAATGTGTTTAAGTTTCTTTATCATGTAAATATAAATAATGAAATATATTTCTACTTCACTATTTTCTTCTATTTCAATAGCATGATTTACATGGTTTAAAATCATTTTGGAACCAACTAATGATAGTTTTAAATTTTCAAAATCTTCGTGTGATGCTGTAAAATTGTGATTTAAATTTATTTTAAAATGTAATAGATTACGTGGTGTAAAATTAAGCAGTTGATTAAAAAATAGTTGATATTTAGTAAGACGTTGATGACTACATGCAATCAAATCAGTAAATTTTAGTCGATCCAATTGATTTGATTTTTCAGCATGCTAATATAATATAGTCAACAACAAAAAACAATTCTTTATAGAAATAAATTACGATAAAAAATGTATCCAATTGTATATCTAAAGCTCTCCAAATCTAAATTCATTTATTAGAATTTCTAAGAAAATTGAACTTGGTTATAATAGAAGAATACTTTTAATTTCCTTAGAGTGATATTTTGGCGTTTACAAAAATTTGTAACTGTATACATAAATTTATCAAAATAAATTCCATGAAACTAATAGTTGCAAATGAAATAATATATTTTATGATATAATTCAATTACTATTTCACATACACAGGCCATAATACCATATATATTTCCTTGGCTAAGTTCATTAACAATATTATCAAGTAAATTTTCTTAAAGAATTCTCAAAAATTATATTGTAAATTTTTTATAAAATGGATTACTATGTAATAAAATAAGTTGATCTAAATTAGGAAACAATTCTTTTAAATACTCAGCATTTAGTATATTGTATTGTTCTAATGGTTTTAGAAAATACTATTTACAATTTAATATGATAACTAATTTATATCTATATACATCTTCTAATAGAGATAGTTGTCGAATATGTGATAGTTCAGTTAGTATAAACTCTATAGATATATATCAACACAACAATCCTTCCGATTAAAGATACCTTCTAATGTTTCCAATCTTTTTACATCTTTACTTCTTATTTTACCACTATTCTAATTAATAAATTATTGATTTTTTTTAAATATATACTATAATAGTTACCTTTTTTGGATGGAAAAAAAATGAACTTGATTCTGTTGGTGTAATATTACTATTCTACATAGTTAAATTAATTTATTGTTATTAAAAATATGTAATTACAAAAAACTGCTCGAATTTTTCTAAATTAAGTAATCAAATAAAAAATTTAATCAAAAGAAAACAGATTATTACTTTTTATGAGCTCTTTTGTAGATGCAATATAGGTCTGAAGTGTTGACTTTAAGTGTATATGGCTAAATAAACTGTGTAAAAATTTTTATTATTAAAGTATTTTATTTAAATAGTGATGTAGTTTAATTTTATTTAACTAAAAAAAATCATAAACTAAAGCCACTTTCTTAAAATTTAAATATATCAATTCTGAGGTATTATTGAAGATTTTATTTTTTTTAAATAACACTTTATTAATTTATTACAAAATGATTTTCTAGGTTACTTACTCGTATGTTGTTGAAGATATGATCGGTGAAGTTCGTCTATAAGCTATTTAAATCTAGGCTCAGTACAATGTAATACGTGAGTATATTTGGATTTGGAGTTATACTTCCTTTGATATTCTAAAATTAGTAACAATGATTAAATTAAGTGTCATCTCATTTGATTTACATACTCTAGTGTATGTTTGTGGTGCTTGTAACCCCTTCTTTCTTCTAGATAACATTTGCATCTTAAATATATATTTATGTAGCTATGGTAGTTACTTTTGATGCTTATCGTTAGTCATTTACTACTGCTTTTGCGTGGGATGCAAATCCTTTTTGCTGATAATGAATTAATTATTATGTGAAGAAGCAGTGGTTGTATGTTTATCAGGGAATGGTGTTACCTAGTTACAAATCGAATGTTGCTCATGTAATTAATATTAAATAGCGACTAAACTGATATATTTTAATATAAAATAAAATAATGTATTGTTTAAAGTGAATTTTTTTACCAAATATGAAAGCTATATACCATAAATTGAGTTTTCTACGAATAAACATAGTGATAGATATTGATATCCTCTTAAACCTTGTTGAAATGGTTGTAAAAGTGCTTTTTTATCACTACCTAAAATTATGCTATTTTTACTCAGTGAAGCACATAAGACCCCATTGCTAATAATTACGAGTTTAGGTGTGTACAATCTCTAATTGTATATCTGAGATAATGTGCCATGGAGATTATCAAACATAATTTGTCAAGGGAAGTATGCCCATATCTCCTAGCCTGTATGTTTTAGATATTAAAGATATTGTTAATATAATATATCAATTCATAGTATTACAAATATGTTTAATTGTTATGTTACAAGTTGCTATTTAATAGTCATCATAAAATTAAAAAAGAAAATTACATGAAAAATTATACCTTAATATTTTCTGAAGCGTGTCTGTTTGATAACATGAACAACCAACCACATACTTTATTTAGGGAGCAGAATATATGTGACAATTAAATGTAGTATCTCTTATAACTTACTCTGTAGCCAAATCAATTATAAGAGTTTAGTATTACATTGGCAAAATATTATACGATAGACTTAAATTGAAGGCATAATTTCAAACACGTAAAAAAGTCAATAATTATTAAACATTCTGAATATAGTGGCTGAAAGGCACCGATGAGTATAATTTTAGATAAAACTGTGTAATATACCCAGGAAAAAACTAACATTTAAATCCTTAAAAAACGATCGTGTGTAAACGCATTCTTCCTATAGAATAAAATCATTAAAGTAGCTAAATACCGTAAGAAAATATTTAAAGTAGTTCTCGTTAAGGATAGGCAATAGCTAAGTAACTGATGGTAAAACCAAAGAATTTTTTAAGATCCGGAAGTAAAATGGTACTGTAAAAATAAGCCATTTTAAAAACGCTTTAAAGTTAGTTAAACAAAATGAAACCAATCTGTGTACACATATTATTGAGTGTACCCTACTATTTAACACAAAACAAAAATTATTACTATATAAGCAGTTAAAAATACACAAAAAGAGAGAAGAATGGATGATTACACAGAAAGTGAGTAAAAAGTAGTACTTAGCATCAAAAAATTATAATGATAATTCAAAAGTGATGCCATTAATGATCAGTAACATTTAACAAAACATTTTGATTACCAGGTAGATATGTTACGCGTTTAGAGTTGGTCAACACTTTTGCAATCTCTTCAGCTGCCTCTAATTGTCGTAATGTGATAAGAGCATCACCAGACTTTGAAAACGCATCTCCTATAACCTCTGCAGCTTTAGCATCCCCTTCAGCTGATATAATAGCAGCTCTTTTTTCTTGTTCAGCTTTCTCAACCAAATATCTAGCTTTTTCTGCTTCTTGCTGAGCTAAACATTAAAAATTAGCATATTTGTGCAATCGTTGCTTTACACACAAATAGAAAGGTTAATTAGTCAATTCATAAAACATACCAACTTGTTTCATTTCAACTGCATACATAAATTCTTTCCCAAAGCCAAGGTGGATTATAGAAACATCATCCAATAAAATGCCATAATTTATCAATCGCTTTGTTAACAATGTTCGAATTTCTTGCGATACTTCAGCACGCTGAGAAATTAATTCTATTGCATCATAACGTGCAATTACAGCTTTCAAAACTTCATTTGCTATAGATGGTAGTATTCTATCATCATAGTCTTCACCAAGTGTTTTATAAATCTTTGGTAAATCTTTATCTCGTGGTCTGAATAAGACTCGGATTGTTAAATTTACATTCTGTAAATCTATTAAAAAGAAACATTTTATTTGCGAATGATTAAATAATAGTCAATTTTAAAAAACCTTATTATATATATTAAGATTAGCGTCTAATGTAGTATGTTAATGACTTGAATAGATAGTTATGTAGTTAAAAATTTTATAGTATAATTTTAAAATAAAAATTGATCTATAATTAATATTTATTTTATATGAAACAAGCTAATTTTCCTATACCTAGTTGTTAAGTATATAATATACCTTTTGTTCCAGTTACTGTTGATATACTTCTAGGGCGTGTTTTAATGTCATAAACTATTCTTTTTTCAATAAATGGAATCACATAGTTAAGACCTTCGTTGGCGGCACTATCTTTAACACCAGTAAATTTGTTAAATATAACAGCTCTTTCACCAGCATACACTAAAATTTGATATACACAAACAATATTTAATAGTTATACCTGTATAAAAACCAGTAGCAAGTATTGCCGCTGGTACTGACAATGCACTCAACATCCTCGACATCATTGAAATCAAACTCCAAGCATTGTCGTCTATGATCGCTAAAGTTCGTTAAACGTGATATCAGTTAGGAATGGTAAGATGGTTGTCGTTTTCAGTTCTTATATATTTTGTAGCCTAAAAAGAGAAGAAATAATGGAAGGTCAAAAACCAACCGTGGTCATGTTAAATTTGTAAGATGTACAAATTGTGGCCGTGCTTGTCCTAAGGATAAAGCTATTCGTAAGTTTGTCATAAGAAACATGGTTGAAGCTGCTGCTGTTGCTGACTTTAAGTCAGCTTGTGCTTATGATAGCTATAACATTCCAAAATTATACCAACTTTTGAGATATTGTATCAGTTGTGCTGTTCACTCTAGAATTGTACACGTTAGAAGTAGAGAAGATAGAAAAATTCGTGAAGTTCCTCAAAGATATCCCAATCAAAAACCTGCAACTGTATATTTATTACTATATTACTTATCTGATTTGACTTTAAGGCAACTGAAACATATAAAGTTTAGCATGTATTCCTAAGTTATAATCTATTTAGATAGGTATTTTCTCTATATATTCTAGATCGAACACATTTTTTGCCGTAGCTTATATTTTTAATATAATTATGTTAGGCTGATGTTAATAAGGCGCTTTCAGGTGCTTACAGTCATAATAACATATTTTTTGTATAATTTTGACACTCCTTTATTCGTTAATATATAAAATTTTAGTCAGATTTAGCTACATGTTTTATAAATAGAGGGAACAATTGTAGTTTACTCTTAATATTTTTTAATTCATAGTTATTTTTGAGATTCTACGCTATTATCATTTGATAGAGTAGAGATGGAGTTCTTCTATGTTTGGTTGTATAAAATTTCTGTGGTTTATATAGCAGACATATGTTTGTTTTATTTTCAATGTAAGAGCATCACGCTTAGAGTTCATACAGTGGGTTGTAAGTTTACAGAGTATTGTTGCCCGTGATCAATTGTGATGTTACCATTGGTTCGCTGTAACAGGCTATCATTCCAGACTATTTATGTTATTTAGATTTGTTGTTTTTTTATTCTATCGTTTAGGATTAATTTAAGATGAGAATAATTGAGCATTCATTATCGTTTTAAACTAAAAATCTGCGTAATCTATGCGTAAGATTCACTATTACTCAAGTTTTATCATTCTCCTATATACCACTAAGAATGTTAATTTTCATCTAAACTAGCTTAAAACTTTAAAAAAAATATCAGTATTTTTTGACTTTATTATGAAGAATAAATTGCAACTTTTACAATGATACATAGCATTATTTAATCCATAACATTAAGAAGGCTAAAATGCAAACATTGTGTTAATATTGAGCCAATTAAATATCATAATACAATAGATACTTTATTTCTTTTTTATGGAATATTTATTAAAGTATTAGTATAACATTTAGCTAAATTTATTGATATTAAATAAAGTTTAAGATTATAGTGATGTAATCTCTTTAACGTTTTTTATTAATGTGATTAGGATCTGCATCATAATGTAAGATATTCTTCCTTAATTAAAGCATTATGTATCATATTACTTTAATTAAAAAAAATTTACTTTATCAATATGATAACAGTTAAAGTTTATTTTTTATAAAAAAAATCAGCTAATTGACATATGATCAATCTGGCTAGCTAATATTTTAATATAATTCGAATTTAACCTGATTAATGTGTGAATCATTACCTATTTAATATAATTTACTAGATTTTTAAAAAAACCATCTAAAAAAGTTTGACTATACATGATAGTTTACTTATATGAATCTTATACTGATTTATGTATCCATTTAAATGCTACTATCAACGTATTAGTATAAATTTTTAGTAGTTTCATAAACCTTAATCACATGTAAAATTAATAGTTTATTATTCTTAGTTATTTAATTATAATAGATATAAAGTATTACAAACTAAACTACCCATTTTCAACATCTTTTACACAAATTTAACACATAATGCTTTATTTATAATTATTGTAAAGTAGAATTATCTTTAAAAAAATAGGTTTATGTAAAAATTATATGTTTGTATGACTAACATACACATGTAAAGAAGTAATATTTGTTTGCTAATCCTTAAACTGGACTAACGTGTATACCTCGATGTTCCGTTGGCAAGATGGGCACATAACACATATAAATATTTTCGCTCCATTTGATAATACATATGGTAATTTTATTTAAAATTTATTTGATATTGATCCAATTATCTAACATACACACAATATCAATCAATATTTTCTATATTTTGTTAAAACTCCATAAATAATGCTTATATTGAAAGCTTTTGATTCATATAATACCTTTTATACATCTATATATGTATACATATTTAAATTATGCACATAGATAAAGAATATGCATTAGTATTTATGAATAGTCCTACAATAACTGAATGGAGTAATAGTATGAACAGATTATGGAATAGAGGTACTATTCTTATTTTTATATTATTACATAAATATATGTTAGCTAAATGGAAGGTATTTATTGATGGCGTAATAAATAAGCTCCATAAAATCTGCGCAAACAACAACCTTATACCTGATATAATATCTGGGGATTTTGATTCTGCTGACCCATTGCTATTAGATTATTACAAAAAAAAGGTATCAAAATATACTTTTTATCTTTTTAATCTATATTAAAAGGGTGTAAAAATTGTTCATACACCATGCCAAGATAAAACTGATTTTCAAAAAGCTCTAGAATATATCGAGCACAGTTTAAATATCGACGTATTATTTTACAAGTTTGCTTATGCAATGTTAAATTTAAACATTTTAGAAAAAATTAGACCTTACAGTTGTTATTGGCTTTCAAGGTGGAAGATTGGATCATTTTTTTGGCAATCTATCTTCACTTAATAATTCCCTTTCATTTTCATTTCCAATTATCTGTCTTTCTCAGCAGTCATCACTTATTACACTTTTAAACTCTGTAGATCTATATTTTATTAAATTTATTATATATTTTTTAAAAGGGAAAATATAAAATTTATATTGATGAAAAATTTAATAAAAATGACAAACATTGTGGACTCATACCACTTGATCGCCCAATTGACTCTGTTACTACTGAAGGATTTCGTTGGAACCTAGGTCATTAAAAATAAACTCCAGTATTTTTTCATAATTTTTTCAATTTAATAGATCACCAAGAAATGTCATACGATTCAATTGTCAGCGCATGCAATCTAATTGACAATCCATCTGTTGCCATAGAAACATCTGGAAAACTTATTTTTACTTGTGAATTTGATCCAATCATTTTTTAATATAAATTTATTTAATTTAAATTTAAAAAATTAAAATGGAGATTTTTTTTAAAAAAATCTACTATTTAGTTGAATCCAATTAGACAATTTTGTAGCTGGCCACAAAATTGCACAATGTTTACGCATGCTTATTACTAATCATTTTTATTAAGCAAGATTATAGTTTAGTTGATAGCAATTTATCATGATTATGTAAGGAATGTTATAGAATAAATGATTATACTAACTGATGATAACACAGATACATTCATGAACAATGAAATATGGTGCAGCGTATGTCTTGATAGTTTATATACATAAGACCAATTCATTTTTTTTTTGAAATGAAAAACTAGTTTTTCTAGTTATTATGCATAATATATAGGGAAAGAGATTAAAAGAATGATGTTAGTCATATTGATGGATAAATTTTAGGAGGTAATAAATTGAATTATTTTTGAAGAATCTTCTGAATAAAATCATAAATTTAGCGTAAAAACTATTTTTTAAAATAATTTTAGAAGGATTCTTAAATTTATCAATGTATTTGAATGGTTACTTGTAGTAGATGTATGTATGATTGTAAAAAGGTGTAATAATCCTCACTCTACAAACTTGTGCTTAATGTAAAATAATGTAGATAGCCTAACTTTAGTTAATATATATATAAAGTAATGAAGTTTTTTTTCAACAAAAAATACATCTAAAAGCTTACTGCTATTAATCTATAGGTAATAACTTTATAGATTAAAAAAATGATAGGCTATAATGATATATTCTCATTATAAACTGTAAAAATTATAAAAAATTTTTACACTCAGAGAAAAAGGAAACAAAAAAGTGGCTAAAGAATTACATATATTTTTGGAAGAATATGATGATAATGATAAAGGACAGGATAGAGTGATTATTCTTCTTTGGATGAAGACTTTTGTTTCATGAAAAAACATGACATTACAAATAATACTACCTAGACACCATAAACATGGCATGTTAAATAAATATTTAAATCAAAATTAAAGAAATGCTACCTCAATTAGTATAATAACAGCTGCTGTCCCAATTACGACAGGAGAAAATGATTTAAGTTTGTTTATAAGTATTTCATAGCATCCAGACTCAAATATATTTTTGTCAACGCTAGTACAATTATTGACAGAAGGATCCTGACAGCATGAATTAGGGATATTTTTTCCCCAATCAGATTTTCCTTTAATTCCACAACATTGCATCTATTAATATATCTTAATAGCTCAAAAAATGTTATTAAACAATTTAACTTTTTGTTGAAGATTATCAATTAGGCCTTGAGCAGTTTTTGTTCGATTGTATTCGCCAATTGTCTCCACTAGGCAATTTTGAGTAAAATCTGCTATCTTTTTTTTGAAAAACGGTTAATTTAACTCGTTTACTTCTATATGATAAAAATTTATTACTTGCGAGTTGAATTTAACAAAGAAAATTGTTAAAATTATTCCCATAATAAGAACGAGTAAAATTAAGAATGAAAAGGTTCCCAGTAAGCATTTGTTCATGGTTCGCGAGCCACAACAACCAACTAATTGTACAGTTATTATAATAGCTCCTTCCATTATTATTCCAAGTGAGAGAGGTATTTGATATTTATCTGTGCATATGTCACCAAAAATAAGCCCAATAGCCACTCCGCTAGAGAGTATGAGTAATCCAAAAAACTATACTGCCATTATAATTGAATTCACAATATATAATTCTCTACCAGCAAAATATAATTGAAAACTTGAAAAATACATTTTTTTCCACTAAATGATGCCATCTTTTTGTAAAGAGTGGCCCGTTGAGATTTTAGTCAAGAAAGGACGCTATCATTTTTACAGATCTATTAATTGCATCATGGTGTAATAGTACATATTTAATTAATTTTTAACACTTTATATACAAGATTATTTTATTCATTAGAATACAATTCAAGAGAAGACGATACATAACTCTGTTACCACAATTAAAGTAATCAATAGGTTTAATCAGCAAAGTGGCTTCATCACTACCGCCTATCTAGCTATACTACAAAATATTTGTTCTATTCTTTTTATTTACTAATAATATTATTATATAATAGAAAAAAACACAATTTTATATACAATTAGATAGTATTTTAAGTAGAATTTGTAAATTAATATACAAGATATACTAAGGTACATGTTGTTAGGAATATTTTATTTTTATTTAATATTTATTTTCTTCTAATAGTTATATACATTAATAAAAATAGGATTATTGGTATTAATTTACTGAAAAATCAACTTATAAACAATTATAGTATGTTTCTTTGTCTATATTTATATAATTTTATTAATATCAATATATTTAATGAATTTGATGGCATTACTTACGTAATTATATTATAATCATATGCGATAGGTACTATTCTCCTTATTCTTATAGCTTTCCAAAAGAGTAGCTATAAACTCCGTCATTTATGTTTGTACTCGTTAAATTACATGCACAAAATTAGTGTTTCTAATGGAATATATTCAAGATATAGTTATATAAATTAAGATGTTGATAAAACCTTCAAAAATACATAAAAGATATAGTTAATATTAATAAACGCTATAATATTTAAAATAATGATTAAATTCATTTTAAAAACAAAAATATA
>JRUX01000275.1:0-22461 GCA_001407235.2 Kudoa iwatai | reverse complement strand
TTTTATAGTAATTAAAAGTTGATAATAGATAAAAAGTATAAAAAACAAAATAAGATAAAAATAAGTTAAAAAAAGTGACATATATATGATAATAGGAATAATTTATGGAATATAATTAAAATAAATGATTTATATATAAAAATGAAAATATAAATACATAATGATATGTATATGATAAGTGATTTAATTTGAATGATAATAATAAATCTAATTATTTAAAATAAATATATGTTTATTTATTATGATATAATAATAGGATAAGTATTATTTAAAAATTAGATGAATATTTATATAGAATTTAAATTGTATTTTAAATGAATGTGAGAATAATAATCCTATAATTTTTGAAAACTATCCGATTATTTTATTGATTCTAGAATGAAAATAATTATTATATTTATTCTATATATTATATCGGTAAATGCTAATGAAACATATGATGGTGAAGCTGATATATTTGTATGTAATGAATGATAAAATATAAATACATAATAATATATTTTAAGACTGGAATCTATTTCAATTATGATATAACATATCTGAATGGTTATGTATATACAATGGTGTTACCATTACCAGCATTAAGTACATCAAATATATTGTTTTATGTGTTTACGTTTAATGGTATATATATATTGATTATAAGCATTATTTATTATTCTTTTAAATAAATTTTATAGTTAAATTAATCAATGAAGAGTATATCAATAATAAAACCAAAGCATTAGCCTATAAAAAACGTGCTATTACTGAATTAATGATGAATATAGGATTGGAACATAAATTACATTTAAAACCAAAAGTAGATACTATTTTTGTATTTAGAACCGATACCAATATGATTCATAAAAAGTATTCTATATATATATATAATTTTTTTAACTATAAATATATATATATTTTTATTATTAAGGATAAAATAAGGGTTTTTTTTATTCATATTGATTTTATTACAAAATAAAAATAATCTACTAAATAAACTATAAAATTAGTAGATATTATTAAAATAAAATGAATATTTATTTATTAAATGGCATGCTATGTTCAAAAATGATTAATACTATAATCTATTAAATAATTGGAACTTTTAGAAATTATAATCAACAAGATATGAATGAACTATTCAGTTTTATAAAAGAACATATAGAAATAAATTATCATGAAAATTTTATATATAAGCCTATAACAATTAATAGTATGATGTTAGATGCAACCATTTTTTATCTAAAACAAAATTATAACACACAAGATCATGTATTATATACAAAATGATAATATTTTATATCAATTTTGAGTATAATCTTATATATAGGAATTGAAAAATATACCAATCTTATATATTGGTAATGAATATGTTGTATTAAGTTACTTTATTTTGGAATCAAATGATGATAATATAAACTTAAACAATTTTATACATCAATTTAAATTATTCAATAAAAATTATCGACTTTTTTCATACAAATCAATATGTAGTGGTATAAAAAATTTGGAAGATTTATTTCATTTACAACTCATTCAAGTATATATAATAATAATAATAGTTGATTGAAATATAATATTAATTATTCTGATGTTTTTTTATATATTAAGGATAATTGGGATCAATTAACGCAAAATCAATTCTATTTAATTGAAAATCCATGTGAAAATATTATTCAATTATATCAATATCCTATGAATAAGATTGATAGAGAATGTGCTAAAAATTATAATCAAAAAATTATATTTGATAATAAAACATATTTTTTTAACTCTCAATATAATTATAAGAAATGTTCAGAAAAAATTGATCGTCTATTAAGTATTAGTAAAATATGTAAAGAAAAATGCTTTTGTTTTCTTCATAATTTATCCAAAAAGGTTCCTAAACCAGCTATTATTCAACCATCTAATATAAAAGTATATTTATTTAAATATAAAAATCAATATAAATATTTTAGCTAATTATTGATAGAAAAATATATGATGATAGTAAAATATTGTATAATTCTCTAGATTATTGTCAAAATATTGCTAACAATCATCTAGTAATCCTTTTAATAACTAATAAATTAAAAAATATAGATAGATATATATTTTTTTAAGAACAAAATTAGAATATTTTAGATATTTTGATATATTGAGGTAGTAGTATATTGAAGGAAACAAAAATTATACAATAAAATGATAGTAATTGATTTTTTTAGTTATATTTTCAATAAAAATATTATCCAGATTTATTTAAATTAATAATTAAAAATGAATCATAATTTTTTTAATAAAGTTATATACGATGATATATAAAAAACTTCATTATCAAGATAAAATATAGATAGTAGTTATCAAATGCATATTTTGATGGATATTAACACAATAAAGATATAATATCAATATCTATCATTATTATTATTAAATAATGATTAATGTAGATAGACTCTAGTTTAGACGGTATGGAATGTTTAAAAGTTTTATTAATTATTAAACAATTGGAAATCGTTAAAACTATGATTAACCTAAAAGATGATAATATGGATGTAATATAATAAGTTTATATACAAAAAAATGTTTTTATCGAAAAATTTAGATAATAAAAATAAAGAACAAGAATATTGAGTGGATTTTTGATCCAAGATTGGCCACTTATCATCTCCTTGATAAATCTAATTCCGATATAAAAACAAGTAGTAATATGCAATATGCTGGATCGAATACATTATCAATAAATAATGTATATGAATAATATGATGTAATTCTATTGTAATTAATGTATTTTTTTAAGAAATTAAAAACCCCTATAGTTACTGTAACCATTAAATATAACCATTTTCTTTTAAAATTGTACATATTAATGGTTGTATTTTCAATATGCACTCAATTGATAGTGGCAACTGTTCTATTTTATAATATAGTAAAAGTTTACACTAAAAATAAAACTATTACCAATCCATTACAATTCTAAATAGAAAACAATATCCATTAATTCTTATATACATATAACTCTTAACTAGTAGCACTGTTTTATTATCATTAAAAATGGTTGATTATTTTCCAAACAATTTATTTACTTAATTATGCTACAATTGATTATTAAAAATAGCTAGATATCATTGATATAACATTCTATTTCTACCCATTGAAAATAAATTAATTAATGTATCACAATACATATATCATTATCACCAAAAGAAATTGAATCTATATATATATATAACTGTTCTAAATTTTATTTTTAATTTAGCAATAATAAATTGTTACCTATACAATATATGAGAAATAGCTAACTATTATAAGTTACAGTAAGAACCACATAACATATACCTCTACAGCTATAAATAACTCAATCATAACTGATATTGATTGTATATTTGATATGATAAAACAAAATGTAACCCTATAATATATCAATCAATCAATCAATCAATCAGTCAATCTATATATATATCAAATATGCTATTATTAAAAAAACCACAGAAAACCCTAAAAAATATAAACAATTTTAAATGAATTAACCGTTTTATGTCTAATAAATGATGTCTACATAAATAATCTTATTGAACCATCTATAGCTGCAGCAAACAACCATGGTTTAAATGGATGAAATTTACAAGTAGAAAATCCTATAACAAGTGAAATTAAACTTACAATAAAATATACCTTCAACTAAACCATTTCCACGAAGTTGCTTAATAGGTACAATAAGTGTATCTTTTGAAAAATCACTAGAATATACAAATAAATCCTTTTAATTCTATAAATATCGATCTATACTTATAGACACGGGTATGTAATAAAGTACAAGAACCATCATCACTAGCAGCACAACACAATGGTAAATTATTATGTATATCAATGTCTCTAATGGCTTTTTTATTATATCTTCATATTGTAAATATATAATTATACTGTTTATGAATAATATATTGATCATATTACTTCATTGTTTTATAAGGAGTAATAGCATAATCAGTATCATACCATGATATTCTTTTATCATAGCTTCCAATTACAAAATTATCACCAAGTGAATGAATTGCTATAGATGAAATCCAATGAACACATGTTGAGTATGTTTTTATATGGATTTGTTTTTGAAGATTATAAACAAATATTTTCTTTTGTGTCTATTTAAATAATAATAACTAATACAATAATTTGATATCTTTAATGGATATGTACAGCAACAAAAACAATTGGTTTTAATGGATGAAATAGTGCTCTTTGTATGAATGGTTTAGTTTTTTTAAATGGACACTATTTAAAAAAAATCAAGTTTTTTTCATTATATAATAATTATAATATGTTAATGGTGTTTATTTTTTTTACTTGACTTCTCTTTTTAGACCATTGATGTATAATAATAGAATAACGATTGTTGCTTAAATTGTTCACTACATTAAGAATATAATCACCAGCTCTATGCCAATCACTAGATGTAACTTTCTATACAATTTTAGCATAAATAAATTGTTTTATCATATTTTTAAATAATTACAATATTTTGTTGTGTAATAGTCATCATATAATAGATAATATTGCTATTATCAAGTTGATATTTTACAAATTTTGACCATTCAAGTTTATCACTATAATCATTATTCATACTAGTATTATGAATTGGAGTTTCATCATTATTGTTTAATAATAATAATGAATCTCTAACATTATCATAAGTCACACTAGATGAATTGATAATAGGAAGTAAAATAATGGTTTTGTTGTCACTAGTTAATATAATAAAACAAAATCCATTTCAATATAACACTCTATTTACCATGTAACTAGTAGAATTTTATTAAGTTTTGGATTTTTATTCCATTGTACAGTAGATATAGGACAATCGATAGAAAGCTTTAGAGCGAATAGTTGTCTTGTTGTAAAAGTACTCCAAATAATTACATTACCATCAGTATCACCACTAGCCATAAGATCACCATCAAAATTAATAGAAAGTGAAGTAACTTGACATGAATGACCAATAAATTTCTTCAAATAAATTTAAACTATTCAATCATAAAATAAATATACCAATGCTTCCCATGAAGGAAAAGGTTGTAATTCATTCAATGATGGGAGTTTTGGTATAAGTGATTCTGGATCAATCATTACTTTTGATTTCTTTTTTCGAGGACATAAATATAAATCAAGACAACGTTCAAACTTTTCTTTTACAAAATTTGCATATGTTGGTACATGTCTCAAACAGTCATATCTTAAATAAAAGTAATAAAACATCTTAATAACTAATATCTCTATACTTTTGTGGTAAAACTTTACCAATTTTCTTTTCATATTCAGTTTCATTCCATTTTTTCACCTAAAATATCCATTATATTAACTTTATTTATAAACAAACATCTACTTCATCTTCATCTGGTAAATATTCTTGAGGAGGATTAAATGATTCACTTGTATCTAAGGTATAAATTTAATAAATGTTTGTAACAATCAAACTATACACACTATTTGATAGTATAAAAAATACTTTAAAAATTGTATTATATAAACAATTATTTATAATAAAAATTAAATATTTATTTAAAAAGCTAAAATGTAACTAGCTTTAAATAACTCACTATAACAGTTATATATAAACTTGATTTATACAAAAGTTTCATCTACCTGGTAATGGTAATTTGGGTGCTGCCCAATGCATATTTCTTCTCCAACGCATAACCTATATATTAATATACAATAAAATATTAGATAACCATTTTTTATACAAGTAAACATACTTTACTAAGATTATTATGAATGTCATCATTTGAAGTATCCCAAAGTAGGTAGTAATTGTCTGTAGTTAACTTTGATTGACCAATGACACTATTATTATCATCATCTTTTTTATTTAGTTTAATATGCCCATTGCGAATAGCTTTTACTAAACGCATAATCTAAATTTATGTCTATTATAATAAAATACAAGCATTTTCATATACTTGTCTATGCTCAGAAAATGATGGCATAAAAGAACGTTTGCTTTCTGGAACGCAATTAATTGGCATTAGTTGAATATCCCCACTAAACCAATCTACATATTCCTTAAACAATTATGATAACTACATATATGAATGTATGTGCACTACTTGATATGGATTAAATGTAGGATCAGGATATTTTCCAACTTGAATATTATTTAATATGTTAACATCATCATCATCTAATACATATTTCATTCCAGTAGATTTGTCAGTTATAGTTTTCCAATAGTCTTTGTTGTCATATGCATTTAGAAATTCATTTATCTATTTAATTGATTATTCATAAAAAATATACACTCAATAATATATTCAATCAATAGTATCTACATTGTATAATGAGGAATCATTTGTAAAAGATTTTTTTTTAAGTTTATTCCCTTCAATAGTATACCCAAAATGTTCAAAATCATCGTACCATTCGTGTGGAATATTTCCAACATGATTTCTTAATTCCTTTATTTTAAATATAATTTAGCTATCAATAATTATTATTAATAAACCTCTTCATCAGATGTATCTGTGTGATCAATTTCACTATAGTTAATTTTATTGTTGATAGACTTTTCATTTTTTTGACTATTGTCACTTATAACGTCCTAAAATCCAATATTCAATCATTATTCATTATAATTATACCATATAAACTTAATAAAACCTTATTGAATTGAAGTGGTATATTTTGCGAATGATTCTTAGACTTTTTTGCAGACATCGTTACCATAATTTATCGGATCGTATGATCGTCTAATTTCGTATCACGTCAGGTTACCAGGCGGTTAACTGTCTATGAATTTGAAATCCATTCTACTTGATGAATGTCAAAAAATAAATGATGTTTTTTTACATTAAATTTATTATTATAGACATTTAACTATGTGTTATAGCAAAACGATCGTATTAGAAAGCTTATCGAACAATTTGAAGCTTTGAATCAGCGATTGCACAATACCAATAAGTAAATTATTTTTTCTACCTCACTTTTCTATTTATTTTCTATTTAGAATTTTATTTAAAAGATTACAAAAATCTAGTACAACTAATAACATGAAATCAACCCCAAATTCCGATTCATCTCATCACCATTCGTCTAGTATATTAAGTGATTGTGATGAATAGCACTATTTAACATTAATTCTATCTTTTTTTTAATTTCTTCAATATTTTATTTAGTTGTGTTCTTAGCATTATGTTTAATATTTTCTATTGTTGTTTTAATTTTATCAATTAATAATACAAATGTAAAACATTTGTTACTTTATCAATTTTACCATTTCTCCTATCATTGTTCTTAAGGTTTAGAGTATAAATAAGCATATATTGAATTGTTTTAGTATATTATTCTTGTATTTTATAATTAGACTATAAAAGTTTATTTTTTATTATTTTATGGGATTAATTTTTAATGAACATGTAGTAAATTATTGTTATTTTTTCATAAACAAGTAGTAAAATTAGGATTTATTTATAAATCTTGAATACTTTTTTTTAATAAAAATCTGACCATATCTATAGTGTATGATTTATTTTCCAACAAATAATCTCATAAAGTACGTGAAATATTTAAAGACCAATAGACTGGATCAAGAATCAAATCTCTGTTATGTTATCTAAACATTAAATCTATCTATGCTATATTCTATCCAGTAATATAAGTTATAATACAATATTCCATAATAAACTTGTTATTTTATAAAGCTTACTATTATTTATATATTGATCTTATATAGGTATTAGTTAGCCATTAAACATTTATACCATCAGATTCATTGTTTACTAGAGTAGTTAACTATCAAAGTGTTAATAATTCAAACATTTTATCATCATTTTAAACATTTTTAAATTTCAAGATATTTTAATGATTTTTATTATACTGATTCTATCCATTATAAGTTACCATCACTTTCACATTATTGATCATATGCTGGTATGTTTCTTCACAAAGTATTCATAATTATTATAATTCATCAAAAATTACTTTTAATTTTATCAATTTTTAAATGGTAGTGTACTTTATAAATTTATGTTAAGATATAAAACATACACGTTACTTAATACGCATGCGCGTAGATTAAAACGAATTAAGCTATACTGGTTTGATGCCATTTTCCCAACATTTTACAACAGTCCATCTCATACAATATAACAATGTAGTATATATAATCTTGAATAAATTAAAATGAAAGAGATATATTATGTTAAAAATGATTTCAACTAATATTACTATCACACAATTTGTAGTATAGTAATAAGGTTACAGTATACAAATTTATACTTGAATTTTTTTACATTATATCTATTGGTATGTCAGATGATTGCTTTACAAAAATATTTACCAGTTAAAACAATTTATAATAAATATCATGTTTTAATCAAAACTTTTTTTGACATTAATTGTTTCAGTAATAGAACTATTGCATAGAGGACATTTTTGCTCAAAATTGGAAGCAAAACAACTACTACATGAAACAAAATGAGTGCATGGTAAAAACAATAGATCACATTCATTTTCAATACAAAGCAGGCATATTTTTTTGTTAGGTTTTTCTGGATAAATCTAAAAAAAAGAGTAGAGAAAAGTTTATTTGATTATTAATATCTGAAAAGAATATATTTACTTTATTAATATATGATTTCAATATGGATAATGATTTTAATGTTGAATGTCGACGAGAAATAGAAGATGACCTCAACGCATTCATAACAACAGTATGAGATTGTATTTTTATGTTTAAATCATCAATAATACCACACAATAAGTCAAGTTCAACATTAGAGACTTTATCTAGTCCAGACTCACTATTAAAACTTTCAAGTGTATCAAATGAAGTAAAACTTCGTGATGGTGGTCTAGTAGGTGGCTAAAATAATAATACACAAGTTTTAATAGTGTAAATATTGACATAATAAATACCAAATTTTTACTAACACTATCTAATGATCCATTACTATGAGTATGATTGGTATGTAGTATATCTTCATTAATTCTTAAATTCTATAAAAAAACATGATAAAAAGCATGTTAAAAAGATAAATTATATCTTCAAATACATTAAATGGTATACATGATTGGCGTGTTGAGAACATATCAGAATTATTTGTATTCATCCAATTGTGAACTATAAATCAATTAAATTTACAGTTTTATGTATCAAGTTAAATTTATTATTGTATCATATTGTAAGATATTATTAACTACTCTAACCAGTATTATCAAATTAAAAAATAATTTATCTTTTAAAAGAAATTCTTATTAAAATATTGTAATAATTATAATGGTAATTTAAAAAAAAATCACCAATATAAAAATGTTTGTGTAATTTTTTATTCAATTTAATAAAATATAACAATTAATTATATAAAATATTTTATTACTTATAAAAATATTAAAAATCATGCAAAATTCTTGAATTAATCAATATTAAATAAAGTTGCCAATGAATAATGAGTCTCTTGCTAAACAATGTTATTATTGTGTCTACCAAAAATATTTTAACCTTGTATTTTACCTAACTAGTATGAATTTATTGCACATTTTTACGCTGTTATTTTTAGTAAAATTTTATATTATTACAAACCAATCTAAATAAAGGTTTAAAAATCTTACTACTAGTAAATATAGATTGAATAAACCTTTATTTTTCCATCTAATATTCCTTTTTTGTTTTTTTACCAAATTGTTTCATTAATAAGTTCGTTTAGAAAAATTTTTGTTAAAACGAACTACTCGAATTAAATAATACAATAGTCTAGAATAAGCGCACGCATCATTAAAGTACCATAATTGATGACTTAATTGTGCATTTTTTTGTCGGTAAAATTCACCGCAACTAATCGTAAAAAAATAATTTTATAATTTTAATGTAAATAGCTCTTTTTAAGAATGAAAAATTACTATCTTATCTTAATTGAGAGTAAAAAAAAGAATTAACACATGAAATACAACATGAACGTGAAATGTTGATGTAACAGTGTGATATAAAATTAAAAATTCAATTCAATTACTTAAAGAATTTTAATAATAATTATTACCTTGAAATTCATTTAAATTGTAGTAAGAACTTTCCATATCACTCAATAAATAGTCAAAGTTGTTTTTACCATAAATACTTTTGGTATCATCAGGATCAAGTTGATTTTTGTTGAATAAATTTGATGCATAAGAAGGCTCACAAATGATTGGATTAGGCCAGTCAACTGTTATAGAAATTGGAGTTATAACATTATTGACACCGTTATGATGATTAATTTCATGTTTAGTTGTGTTATAGTTGTCATTAGAAGAAATATTATTGATGTGAGTTGTAATAGTGGCAATATTTGACCGTGAAGATGAAGATGATGCTGAATTAGATGAAGTTATAGCTTTAGGATGAGATTTGGGTTCTCTTTTACGACTTCCTTTATATGCATGTCTAAAGGGACAAAATATCTTAGCACTACATGCTTTTTCAGATTCAACAGAAATACAGACCTTTTTTTTATAATTCTAAAATAGTATTAAATATTTGATATTAATTAACACGACAATATTTAAAGCTACATCAGGATGAAATCTACATTCAAAGTTATTATGTGAAAAAGGACATAAATGTGAATCTGGACAAGGTTCTTTGTGGTTCCATGCATTATTATGATAGAGATATTTGCATTTAGAAGCTCTATATGTATATTAATCAAAGGAGTAATCAATAAATTTTAAAAATTGTTTAACTCATATTTAAAATAGTAGGGATTTCTACGCTGATCGGATGGTCCATGATAAAATGGACATAGTATAATATCAAAATCTTTACTATGAACAGTAGCACATGAAATAGTCTTGTAATTTTTGATTATATATCTTGAATCTTAAATTAAAATAGATTAATTTTATGGATAACATTATGTATTAAGGAAAAATGTTCAAATTTATTCATTTTTTTATACCTAACCAACTCCAACATTGACTCTCATCACTATTTATTGAAGAAGATACCCTCTCAATAAATTTATGGGAAGTGTTGTTCTTAGGTGAAACTAAAATGAATTGTGACAGTAAACAATAGTAATATTGGTCTAATTCTATTATTACTTGATAACATACTAGTAGATAATTCAACAAAAACTGAAGAACCACTATAGATAGATTTAAGATCTCGATAATCAGTTGGACCATGTGAAAATGCACAATAAATACCATTTTTCTTACAAAGACCATTTCCATCTGTTTTATACATACATTTAGTAGTTTTATAATAGAATGGATGAAATAAACGCTCCATATCACCATAAATATGATGAACAGAATCACAACTAAAATATGTCCAATAATATATTTGTAATTTATGAATCAATACCTAATACCACTACGACATATACCAGTCATAGAATTGTAACTTTTACAAACATTATCATGTCTATAGACAATAGTTTTAATATTGGAATCAAATGGAAAACGTCGTCTTTGATTTTCAAAATGCCAAAAAAAGCATGTATATGGCTTATGATATGAACAACGATGCTGTTTGAATTGAATACATTCATGAACTCTGAAATGGTACAAAAATCTACATTAAAAACATTATAAAAGTTTATTTAATAGTCAAGTGGTTCATTAAATGAATGTTAATTGATATGATCTCTAACTTATTTTTTTCATTATTGCGATACTTAGAGTATCGCTATAATATTACTAGTGATCATTATCTTTAATTATAAAATTCATTCTATCAAAATTATATCATTTTATAAAGTACAATTGATTATGAAATTAAAAATATTAATAAGTAAATTTTAATAGTTAAAAAAAATAATTATATTATTCCATTATCATATCTATCATAAGAAGTTATCGATTTTTTATAAAAAGGTTAAATTAAGTATACGTACATCACGTGCTTATTAGATTCATTTTTCAATAAACCAATATCAGCTTTTGTTTCATAGTCTTTAAGAATATTTAATATGGAATCCATTGTTGGCATATTTAAGTTTCTCTGAAACAATGACAATAGTTCAATATCTTTGTCAAATGTGTTAGCCATATTGTTTTATGGTTTTTTTTCCAATAAAAATAATTTAAATATCAATAAATTATTTGAAATTGCTATAGATATTATGTTAAGTATAGCAAAAACAATGTTTGATAAGTAACTCTAGTTTTACTGTGTGGGAAGTGATGACTAAGCTCTTTTTATAAAACAAACGATAATTCTTTCTCAGCTGTGAGTGCAAATAACCGAAATCCTTAAATTCTATCGAGACATTATAATTTATTTCGCAGTGTACATATTTTTTTACTAAAATTAGCTTTTTTAATTAAAAAAAAGGATTACTTAACAATATAATATTAGGTTATAATGTAGATATTATTTTGATGATAAAATGGAGTTTTATATAAAAAAACAACACTCTAAAATCACAAATAAACAAATTTATGTATTAGAAAATTAAGTTAATTAGTTGAAAAAATAAACAGTGTGATCAATAAATCTAAAATCAGCTTATATCTTATTTCTATCGATTTATGATGTCATTTATCAATAGTGATACTGAATCATGATATATAATTGGGAAATAATGATATCTAAATAGTAAATAATTTTTTTTAATGATATATAAATACTTTTATTTAACTAAGACCCGATTAATCATTATTTAATTTATCTACTTTATAAAGCTTCTATATAAATTTACATATACAGGATTATAATAGTTGAAGCTGAGAGTTAATTTGTATAAAATATGTAATTTAATGTGGCATATTTTAGAGTGTAACTTTTTTATATGCTTTTATTTATCCTAATTTTTTAATTAATTCATTTTTTTCTACAAATTTCTTTAAAAAATGCTTCTAGTTTAGGTATGTGTTCATTAAGTAGTGTATAAATTGACCCAAAACAAAAAGAAATAATTTTTCTTACCCCTAATATTACTATTTTTATATAAATTTTTCTTAGAGATTTCAATATACAATCTTACGCTTTTCTGTTAGACTTTGTTCTATTCTGTACCAATTCACTCAACATGTACTACTCCATATTCATGTAAATTCAGTATTATGTGAATAATTTTAATGCTATTTTAATTTTAATATTGATGACTTTATATATACATTATGCATTGTTTTTACCCTTAAAATTGCATCATCACCTAATTTACCAGAGATTAACAACTTAGACACATTACATCCACTAAGATAATCCTGTTTTTTTTGATTAATCTCTTAAAGTTCAAATCTGACGTTTTTTAGTAAATAAACCAATAATATATATTTCTTTTTAATTTCGCATCCATTCGTAAACAAATATCATCTTCTATAAGTTTAAAAATACATGTTTTATTTATATCTTTCAAACATAAGTCAAATGATTGATTTATGTCTTTTTATTGAATAGTTTTGTTTATCAGTTTAGTATTTATTCAATTTAAACTATTTTTTATTAAAATAAACATTAATATATCAAATATTCCTACTATACTATTTACCATATGTTTAAATACTTTTATTAACAGTAGTTTTTTTTAAGAATAGGTCCCTTTACTTTATATTTTACTTTAAAATTACTGATTATCATCCACCAAATATCATGCTAATGCGTGCGACTACTTTATAAAAAATTAAATTAACCATTAATTTACACACTTACATATGTATTTAGTCTCTACATATAAATTTTTATAACAATTTTAAATGAAATAACATATTTTTTAAGTTTTAACATTTATCTGAAGCTAATACTAAAATTAACTCATCACATCATCTACTTTGCTACATCTATACCAATCAAATTACCAGATAAGCTAACTGTTACATACCCATTAAAAAAACAAACTAAAAGTTTACATAAATATAATCTTAATTTGAAAAACCTCAAATACTAAACAATATTTTATTGTTTGCTTGATGTATATCATGCTATACTTCAAACAATCATATTATATATTCATCTAAAAAAAAACAGTAAATTTTTAACAAGCTAATAAATGCATAAGAGCTGTCTTGCATGTCATTATTCATTGATAAAATGTTTTCAAAAATAATCCACGGCCAATACTGCGCGTCAAAGGTTCGTATAATGTCGACAAAAATCGGATATAAACTAAATATGATACGTTTATTCCACCTTAATATTCTAAAAATATAGAATATCGATATTATTTCATTTATTCCCCATATAATTCATACAAGTATAGACATAATAACAACTAATTATTGATAGTATACTTTTACTATCTTAAATAGTTGAAATTGTTTGCGTCGCAAATTAACGACGTTTACCGTCATTAAGTGTGTCGTTTATTTGTTTTGTCGGTAACATAAAATGTCGGAGAAGCTGCTGAGAAGAGCTTTAAATCTAGAAAATATATCTGAAAATTTATACAAAAAGAAAAAATTAAAATCTAAAAAAAGTATCTTGTGAATAACTATAGTTTTAATATTAAATATATATTTTTGAGTACGAAAACCTAAAACAAAAAACAATCTCGCTTCTCATCATCCCATAGAATACAACGATAGAAAGATGGATATATTAAAAAAAGTAGACTTTAAATTTATCACATTTTTTGTTTCTATAGCAACAATTTAGTTTACTAATTACAAGAAGTTAACGAAAGATTCTGTAGATAATTATGAAATAATAGAAAAAGTAGATAACCATGACAACAATATTGATTTTAATAATGAAGATTATGATTTTACATCAACTTTACCATATTTTTTAGAAAACAATTGACTCTGAATTTAGTATAATATATATTTATATAGTATTGTTAGTAGATTTTTATTAGCTTATAGTTATTTGTCTCATGCGTACATTAATTGTATAGTTGTATTGGTATGATTTAATAATTAACGAGAATTGATCCATATTATTTGCTTGGCTGCGGCTTGTCATTTTGTTCTATTGTGTACGAAATCTCTATGGATTTTAATTAAGTTAAAACAATAAGTAAAATACATTTATAAATAACAGTCACAACTGATTGATTTGAATTATAAATTTTTGGAGGATAATTTTGATACATTATGGATACAACAAAATCATTATCAATTGTTGTTCTAATTGTTATAGTTGGTAGTTTATTGGTGTGTGTTCCATCAGGTATATCTTTAGCAGTGTATATTTATTATAGAAGAAAATTTAGTAACCACAATCGCATGTCATATATGCTCATCGCGTGTTTCTCCCAAATATTGTCAACCTGGATTTTTGCAACAATGTCAATACTATCATGATTGCTGTGTTACTGTACGTGCTCATGGATATATTGAAAGGAACAATCCATCATCTCTCTATGTGCATTCATATGTGAGAGGTTGTAATCGAAAGTCTTACTGTAATACTACATCATCATTGTGTTATGGTTTAAAAAATTGTGAAGTATTTTTATACAATTTTTTGAGTGAGATTTTATATAAATATGGATTGTATTAGATTACTTGTTGCTATAAGAATGGCTGTAATTCTGGTATTTAATGTGAAATTTCTGTATACAGTAGTAATATATAGCTTCAATTACTCTCAAATGTGTTGAAGTGACATATATATATATATATTTAATATCATTAAATGGTAATTTTTTTTCAAGCTAATGAAATAGCGTGATTAATTATTGTTTTCCTTGTTGTTATGTTTATTTTTGGTATAAAAGTGTTGATATCAGCTTTATTTTAATTTTATATTTAATGATAACATACTTAAAATGATAATAGTTTATTGTGTAGTAGCTTACATAAATAACTATGTCTATTCACATGGAATTCCCGACGATTGTATGTGTTTTTTTATATGTGAATTTATTGCATCACACAGTAGAGTATATAGTAAATTGTTTACTGAGTTTTTTGAAAAATAGTACATTATTTTTTAATAGTTGTTAACAAACATGAAGCTTTTTAAATTTACTATATAATACATAGAAAAATTTAAATAAACTATAGTTATAAACCTCCCTTAAAAATAGATTTTAAAATGGGCATAAAAATAGGATTTGTGCATTCATTAAGATGTTGATAGTTGGTCCTTCTTTTAAAATAAATCAAATGTACTTAATCTGAGTTTAGTAACTTTGTGTATTCATCATCTCGATCATAGCTGCACTGTGACAATATACTTTTTTTATTTTTTAGCTGATCCATTAAATATATTATGATCTAGTTTTCATCAGTTGGTTTTAAAGTTAAAGAATTGAAAAGTAGCATTATTTAAGCTTAAAAATGTTATATTTGGTGTGTATAGATTTATATTTTAACTAAAAAAATATTTGTGAGGTGTATGTTCAGCTTAAATCCTAATAAACTATTTGCATGAAATAAAGTCAATCACGTTATTATAATTATTAAAAATATTTATTATTTTAATACAATTTATTAGTATAACTATATATTATTTGAAGGGAAAAATAGGTGTTTGTTGAAAAAAAAACTTTTAATTTGATAATATTTTTAAATATTTAAGTTTATTAAATAGGGGAGTTTCTTCCGTCTAGATTTGAACTAAGAACCATTATGTTTGTAAAAGTGTGAACATTAATTAAAAAAAATATTTAAACCCCAATATTTTTATTTATATAATATTAAAAGTTTATACAATGGGTCCTATGCATATGTAAAATGGTGAAAAAACCATTTAGATAGCGTTTCAACGATATAATTTAATAATAGGTATTTGTTTATGCAATAAATCTATTATAAATATTTAAAAATTAGATTTTCTAAGCTTAAATAAACTCTACAGAAATATATATCACACATCTATAACAAGAGTATATTTGCATAGTAAAATACACTAAATATTTTAAAAAATGTGAAAAATAATATATACTTACTATATTAGATGATATTATAATAGTAACAGTATTTTTAATATAAATCTATCAGGAGTAGTCCAGCTGAAACGAATTTTAGCTTTACTATACTGAAAAAAGTAATTATCGTATACTACATAGTTAAATATCATCAAAAAAAGTTTTAAATTATCACTAAAATACTATATAAATATCTAATTTTTAATATAATTCAACTTTAAAAACCTTACTAGGACAACAAATAGTAAACTATGACTATGTTGATAAGGTATTGATTACGCATGCGCTACAAGAAGAGGTAATTTATTTTATTTTTTAGAATATACTAAGATTACACTAAAAAAATAAGCAAAATTCATTAAATATATAAATATATTAAATTATTAGTTTATCTATATATTAATTAATTTTATCTAGTTTAATTTCAAAATATTCATTCTTTTTTTAGTAGATATATAGTTTAAATATTTTTTATTTGTTTGTAGTAAGTTTTTAGCCTAATAAATGTGTGTGTGTGTGTTATGTGGAAGGCTTGACAGTGGAAATTTATTAAAGATTTAGAACTAGTGTGAATTATTGTGTGTAATGAAGGATACTACATAGATTGTCATTAAAATTAAATTTATGGTAGCTAAAAAAATATTAAAAGGTAAATAATGTAAATAAATGTACTAAGTAAAGATTTTATCATATTATTTCATTTTTTGATTAATATTAACATTAGAGTTGTTTGAACCATTTTTAATATACCTATTTACAATATTTTGTGTTATAAAAAGATTAATTTACCAAAAAAGAATGTATATTATCATTAGAAATTTATCAAACAAATCCCATATAAAAATCAGTTTAATTCGAATGCGCATGCGTTTAAATAAATATTTTACATAAAATATCAAATAATACACATATACTATGAATAAATTGTTATTAAATTTATCCTAAAAATTAATTTAAATACAAAAAAATTAATTTATTTAATAAATGACATTTTATATAGTTAAATATTAATATGTATATTTGTCTACAGAATCAATATTAAAAAAAAATATATTTTATTTAATTAAATTAAAAAAAAAAGTAGAATGATATTTTATGATTTGTATTTTAATAAACCCGAATGAATAATGATTTTTGCTTAAAAATATGTAACTAGTAATTAACATAGCATATAAATTTAAGCAGTAGAATTCATAATTATGATTTACTTTCGTATATTATATCATTTTACTTATTGTATGCCATCTTATTTAAATAGAGAATGAATGAATAAGATACCGCGTTTAATACTCTTAATATCGCCATTGCGCATGCGTAATAAATATACATGTCTGGTAGTTTTTGTGTTAAATGTAACAAGTAATATGATAATTTGCTAATTCGAATGAAAATGACATTAATTTATATGAAGGCAAGAGATAGAGTTGAAGAATATGAAACAACAAATTCTTCATTATGAAGAGCTTACAATTAACCTAAAAAAGTATGTGCATTGTGGGTGTTTTATAAATTGCATTGTTACATAGCGATATAAATTTTTAATAAAAAATTTTAGTACTATTAAAGAGTTGACTAACTATAAAAATGAATGCTTTCTGAAACAGGAAGAAAATGACATTCTTAAACAACAATTGAGAGTAAATATATTCAAATGTTAGGTATTGTGTTATATTTTAAAGATTTTAGAGAACCAATATCAAATTGAAAAAGATTCAATTAAAGTAAAAAATATATTTCAAAGAGAAATGGACAATTATACTAAAATGCAAGTTGAATTAAATTCGTTACGTATGGAAAATGAACGTTTACGACCACAATGTGGAAAGATATTAATATTGCAAGAAAAAGTGGAAAATTTGACTGAAAAAAACACTAAGCTTGAAGATAAAATTGAATCACTTACAAAGGAATTACAACATTTTCAAAATGGAAATGTTTCAACTAATTCATTTTCATTAATTAATTCTGAAACTACAACACGTAATTCAACTATGATCAATGAAACAATCAATCATTTAACAAATAATATCCAAGTAAAGAACAATCAAATAACACAGTACCTAGCCGAGTATATTTTATAATTAGTAGTTTTTATTGATAATACATTTTGTTCCTACAATTTACTATATCACTATGATAATTTTGCTAATAGAAATATATATATAGTATTTTAATTTTTTTAAATGAAAGGATCAATGAGTTAAAGATCCATAATGAAAAATTTAAAAATAATGCAGATCTTTATTTAATGACTATAGCAAAGTATAAAACAAAATCCAAGCAATACAAAGAGAAATATGAACAATTATCTGGTGATTTTGAAAATTTTAAACGTGAGAATGTATCCTATAAAGAACTTCTTGATAAAATAATGAAAATGCAAACAGACAGTAAAAACATTGTAATTTTTAAAATTGAACCTATTTTTTTTGTTATCTTACTATGTTAATATAACATTAATAAATGTTAATTGTATGATATAAATTATATATTTATATTAATTTTCTTGTATGTTTATTCAATTAAATCCTAATATTAAAAATAATCTTACTATGTATATATATAGTATACTGCAATACAGGAAGCATATAATGAAAAATTAAGGGCTTTAAAAGTATAATTTATAAATAATTCATAATTTAACATTGTATTTTTCTAAATAATTGTGTTATTAGATGGAAAATACCAATTTAAAGTCATTAGTTAAAGGTACAACCACTAATTCCCATCAAAATATAACAACAGAAATGTATTTATATAGAAAATTAGATTTTTAATTAAAAAATGTATTTATTTTTATTAAAGAAACAATAATACAACATCAAGTCATAGTAGTAATTTGGTTCTATCATTATCTAATAGCCCATATGAATTACACGTAAAAAAAACTTTAAACAAGCTCAATGAAGCTTATAAACACAACCGCATATTGGTTAATACTTTGAAAATGTCAAAAAAATTGAATTATTGGAAAGTATTAAATTTTTTTAAATATTATCATGCTAAAATATATTATATGAATATTTACCTAGGAAAATAAACTATTGCCAACTGATTTTATTGATGAAATTAAAAAATTACCTACATCTCAAGCTTATCATGGTATTAGAATATTTTTCATTTTATTATGATGCTATTAAAATTAGATATCCAAGAAAAATCAATTCAAATGGAAAAACTTTTAAATCAAATAAAAATTGTATTAAACTTTTTAATGACTATCATTATTTATTAACATCGTATTCTTTAATTAAATAGGTATGTAATAATAAAATTCTTCAAGTTAAGAAAGATATGATGCAGATACTTGGTTATGACGTAGAATTTGATTGTAAAAATGATTCTCAGCTAAAATTGTTATCAATTTTTGCTCCTACAAAGTCTGACTATATTGTTTTTCAAGTATTTTATAAAATATTGTTATACAATGATTAAATGATATTTAAATTAAGAGGGATTCTAATGGTGGTAGTAGTTATCAGTTGTGCAATGAAAGCCAAGGGATAACTTATACCGTTCTTATTAATAATATTTTATCAAAAATAAACAATAATCCATCTATTGAGTCATCTCCTTGGCCTATATACATCAGCCATCTTACATTAGAACTTTATAACAACCAGAAAGCATTTCTATCTGTATAGTAGTTGTTTAAATACTAACTCTAATGCACATTTTACACATATTGTGATATATTGAATGTATAGCTTGTTTTATTATTAAGTGTGAAATAGTATTTAAATTGTATACCAATGCAGGATAATAGTTTTTAGAGGGGTTTTTATTGAAAATTAAATTTAGGATGTACAAATTTTAGTTCTCATTAATCTCCATGTAAGAATTGGTACTCCAATATTTGCAAATACTATGATGATGTTTGCAACGTTATTCTACATTTTTCAAAATACACAATATTCTCAATTATAGTACTTTAATATCTTCTTTTTTTCATCTAATCACAAAATAAACTGCTATAAAAGTATTGTATAATAATATTTTTAATAATGCTTACATTTTTATATTTTTTTTTAATAGTATAATTTTCATTACTATCGTAAGCATTTGGCTATTTAGACTTTATTTCATTTGTAGTCACGCGTGCGCATCTACTACTAGTGTAACGAATAAAATACATACAAAAAGTATCATTACGTATGATAAATTTTTGGCATTACAATATATAATTAAGTTTTATGGAATATATTTATAAAAATAATAATTTTTTCACTAATGAATAAACGTATTTATCTGGTAATGGGAGTACATCGAATGAGAAGATGGTGAATTGAAGTATACCATGAGCAAGTGCTATGAATAAATGATCGACAAAACCAGCGTTTCACATAGTATTTGTATGTTTGACATGGAACACATTGAATATTAGAATATTTGATATGATCACAGAATCCCTGTAAAATATAGCGTGGTACTTGATTCTTGCCATAGTCAATCCAATAGTAAGTTATTGGGCAAGTAATTAATTGCTTGTATGAGTCTTCTCTTAGATGGATTTTATGGTGTGTTAAACTGATATTTAATATGAAAAGGATATTTTGTATATTTTTAGTAGAGCATGTATTTTCATCTATATTAATTTTGTTCATATTATTCACTTGTAGTATAAATATGTCAAAATTAATAGTTTTTGATAGATGACTGCATTTTTTCATCCACATAAATGAAGGTTCATAGTATATGGAATGACAAAATTTATCTTCTATATATTCTTGTTTGTTGTGCTGTATCAAATTATTTTTGTAAATAATTGAATTCATAGGAGATCTATTGCTATTAGTATGCAATTCATAAGGCATTGTTGGAAATGCAATATATTTTGAAGGCAATCTTCCTACCATACTATACAATTTTATATTTTTAGGTTGACCATTCAACAGTTTTCGCAGTGGGTCCATCTGTATTGTGGTTATATTATTTATATTAGTGATCAAACCCGACACATTTTCTATAAATAAATATATGGTTAATAATTTTAGAACATTTATAAAGATATATTTTTTTCTATGTTGAATAGTAAACATAAAATATACTATAGTATAGCTGTTAATTGAGGTGTTTAGATTGATAAAATTGTTCGTTGTCTTTACAATCACAACAAATGTAATGTGTTCTGTTGTTTCTATGTGCATTTATTTAAAATGGTAGACAATTTAAAATGATTGACATAAGTTCTCATGGATGTTTGTAATGTTACTATTGAAAACATTGATTTGTAACATTAGAAACATTTTTTTGTTTATGACCTGCGCGCACACTCACTTTTCTATTTCATGCTCTAGTCATTAAAAACTAGAATAGTTGAATATTTTTAGGATTCATAGAAACTTTTACTGTATTATTATAAAATATGGTATGGATGGATATTAGAAAAAATAGCTTCTTTTAAAAACAGTATCGATAAAGTATAATATTAATGTTTTAAAATATTTCTATACTTGAGTGTTCTTATTTATATTATTCTAAATTATCATTAATCAAGTTAATTCAATATTTTTAATTTTACTCAGTGTTATATATTCCTAACAGACCTTATTATTTGTATTAGTATGTATAATTTCTAAATTCTTTTCATATCATAAAAAAAACTTATAAAACAAATAAAATTATATTGATACTATTTCAAGGCTTGTATGATATAATTAAAAATAATTTGCCTAAACATTCCTCAAAAAATATAAAGTACTCTTTCACT
>JRUX01000274.1:0-19243 GCA_001407235.2 Kudoa iwatai | reverse complement strand
ATCATCATCATCATCATCATTATCAGTTGTATTATAGCATGATGTTTCATGTAATGATAATTTACTATTATCATTTATTGGTATAATATCTTCATATAATATGTTAATTTTATAAAAAAAATTATATTTTATTATTAATAACTATAACTTGTATTATTTTTGTTAACATCTTCATTATTATTATGTAATATCTACATGTTATACAATAATATTTTCCATATTATTTATTATACTTTATTAACTATTATTCCATCACTATTATTATCTTCTTCTAAAATATATTCATTTAATAATCATTGCTATGTACTGTACTTTTATTTCACACTAATAATTATCATACCATTTGTGTCATTTAATGGTGGTATTTCCATAATTTTATTAGATTGGATTAACTTTGAATGGTTTAAATTATTTTGATTATTATGGAATAATTCAGTTAATGAATCACTCCATTGTGTTCTAATTATAGTTACAATAATTCATCATGGCAACGTAATTATTACAATTGTGCACATGTAAATCTATCCACTAATCCCATTCTAAATTGGTTGACATTAATTTCAAATATTGTACCAATATGATGCATAAGATCAACATTGCGTAGATATGATTGAGGATAATAATATTTTCTATACAAATAATCAATTATTTATGTTGTTATAATATTTACTTTAGTAATGGTTGATTAGTAATGATTGCTTTTATCTTTAAAAAAATTTTATCTGTTAAAATTGTATATATAATAAAACGTGTAACATGATAATCAAGAATAGTTTCATCTCTATAGTAATCATATGAAACATTATAATAACATAATTGGTTTATATGGTTACATAGATTTTATGTAATAATTGGTATAATTGTCAGAAATGATTTCAATTAACTGATAAATACTATGTTGATATGGAGATTGTTTTTTTCTAAATATAAACATATCAATCATATTTATTATTATTATTATTGCAAATAATAACTATCAATATAATACTATTTATATTAGAAATACATTTTTTTAGGTTTATTATAGAATAGTTGTTTAACTTGTTTAATTAATTCTATAAAATATTCATTCTCACTTAATTGTTTAACCACATTTTTCATATCCAATAAACCATTCATTTTCAAATAAAACTAAAAAATAATCTTTAATTATCTTTATTGTTAATATGATGGATACTTGTGATATAGTCCATTCTAATTTTTCCAATAATTCATATTGTGTTTTATTTCGTTGTAACATTGGTAATTGTTGAAATGGTTCAATAGTATATTTTTTCTAATAATGAAAAAAAGTTACAACTATTAAAAATATTAATACGCTACTATCAATTATTTAATGGTCCATTAATTACGTAACTATTCCAAGTGTCATTAGTGATTACGCATGTAATTCTTTCATAATAAACGATTTTAGTAGTTACTATGGTGATAATAAGATTATGATATAACATTTTTACAAGATAAACCATTTAACAAAAGCATACATATAGATATATCAAAAATATGATATTATTTAAAAAAGAATAGCATATTCATATAATAGAAAATAATGGATCATACATATATTAATATTTCATATAATGGTAAGTTACACGTTTGATATTTGGATGTCCAATAATAGATTTTATACGCATAAATATTTTATTTCTTTTTATTGTAACATGTGAATACATATTATTATCTAAATAAATGGTATTTATTTAGGTTTTTATTGTAACACCTATTTTTAATAAAATACATTTTATTATGATAGTTATTTTAGTGTTATACAATCAGTTACATTGATATCATTGTTTTTATCTACCTATGATGAATAATATATGGAAAAGATATTAGATAGATGATGGCTAATAACAAGGTCTTTAAATTTTAATATTTATGGATTAGTAAATTATTCTTTTAGATATATTATAAAAAAATAAAATGATAACAATTCAAAGTACATTTTCAACAATAAAGTAAATATAATAATTGATAATATTATCTAATATTTTTTTATATTTATATATAGATAGGTATCAAAGTAGTAAATTATATGTTTCCTACTAATTACTTGAGAATTTATCACCTAGAAGTAATCATTTCAGGTATTGATCAATAAAAATATCGTATATATTACTATCTTATTGATATACATATCTATTGTTAATATTAAAGTAACTATATAATTTTTAACAATTATTATACCATTAATAATCGTTCTCATAACAAGATTGTAGAATATTTATTATTATTTCATTATACTAAAATAAATACCTAACGTATAGTATTTCAAGTGAAATTTATGATTTTTAACATGGTTTTTAAAATGTATTCTGTGATGTAAACAATAATCCATTAAAAAAATATATACATCCATTCGCGCATGCGTATAATTATTTTTGTTGAAATAGTTTTATCATTTTATACAATTTAAATGTAGAATTTTAAAATAATCATTTGAAAAAATAATTATATCTATATAAATTATAATTTGCCTACATAATAATACATACACAAATATAGAATTCATTTATAGACCAATGTTAAAAAAAGTAATTAGGTGAGATATGTTTATTATTATTTAATAAATAACATTGTCATTTTTTTAGTAAAAAGAATAGATACATGTTTTTCTCTATGTTGTTATGATAAATAAACACAAAACTTAAATAATAGTTTATTTATTATACAAAAAATATAGTATAATATAACTTGTTATGATATTGAGAAATATTAACACATGTTCAACTTGATTTGATAATATTTTAAAGTTTAAAGTTATGTTTTGGCTTAAATAATACTATTAGATAACATTAGTACACAGTCAGTAGCTATAAATTAATAAAATAGTAGTTTTAGTTCATCCTTATTATATTTATTATTATTAATCTTAATATAAAACTTTTTTTAAAAAGTTTACTTTCTATATGACATACTTTAAGGTTAGAATAAATATTATTTTACATATTTTATGATATATATATACATCAAATGATTGTTTTGTAAATGTTATACACAAAAACTACTCCAACTATAATGAACACACATATAATCATACTAAAAAATATTCATAAATATAATATATTTTAATTTTTTTAATAATTTAAAAACTATATAGATTGATTTATTGAATTTAAATAGTAGAAATTATTTATATTAAATACCATTTTTATTAGATATATTATTTATAACATTTAAAAGTGTTACTTATCATAATTTTCAGCTAATTTTTTTGTTAATGGTGTTAAAATATATTTTCTTGTGGTTTGATTTTTCCATTTTTCATATTTTTTTGATTCAAAAAATAAACTATTAAAAATAATACGTTCACTATTATCTAAATTATGACAGATGGAATGGATACTACATTCATTATTGTTTTGTGCTTGATTTATTATTTTTTGTATACGTTGATTCCATATCTACATGAAATATTTAAAAAAAAATTATTTTAATTCAAAAAAAAATTACTTCTTCAATGGATTCTAATATATCGATTGCTTGAGAATCATTTTTAATGATCATATAACAAAATTTTTGACCTAACAAATAAAAATAAGGTCCATACTTTTGTAAATTGATAATATTAGCATCAGCTAGATATGCTTTTCTATAGCTAGACTTTAGATAACGAGGAATTTCTATTTTTATATATACACGTCTTTTAAAAAGATCTTTTATAAGCCAAAATGGTAATTCTAATTTTGTACCTGCTGGAATATGTTGATAATGTTGGATATTGTTGTTATTTTGTATATCATTATTTGTATGTTGTTGTTCAGTCATATAACCCATATTAAGTATAGTAACATTACAATAGGTCATAATAGTACTACATTCAGCCAGTATATCATCAATATCAAAATAATTCCCGCTACATATAACACTCTCATACATTACATCAATTAGTTCTGCGCGCGATTATATTTCATATAACAATAATTGAATCATTTTTATATTATCAAACTTCTATATATATATATACCTATTTACCAATCTATAAAAAAAATAATTATCTATATTAAAAATATATATAAATCAAAAATGTTACTAACACAATATTTATCTACTTTAATATTAATATAAATCAATATATCAATTGATAAAAATTAATAAAACTTTTTATATTTTATTTTTTATTTTTAGTTGTATGATTAATCATAAATTCAACCTACTATAATGTAAAATTTCAAAAGTATATCATGTGCGCATGCGTTCTAGATTATTCATGTTTTTAATAAAATTACAATGTATTAAATGACTTTAAATTCATCAATAGTAAATATATAAATTTCTATTATTATTTAGATATCATTTATTTCTTTTTTTTTAATTTTGTTATCAAACTATAATAAATAAAATGAATTAGATCATGTTAGAATCCTATAATACTAAGAATAATTATATTTATTTTATAAATAATAAAAATTAAATTATTTAAAAATGAAATATCGACTAAATATAAATAAATACACTCTGATGTAGGATAAAAATATATTAATCTATTTTATAATGGGATATAATGAAATATATTTGCAAAATATGATAGCATTTAATTTATTAATCAACAAAATATTGTTTATTACAATAGATATATGTAAAATTAGCCACTAAAATAATTTATTATTTAATTTTTATCATTAAATAACAATAAAATTTATCCAATTATTTTATATATTCTATTATAATGAATGTTTCATTCATATTTAATATTTAAAAATAATACTGTTAAATCTTTATTTTTAAATAGTTTAATGCTAGAAATAATTATCTAAATGGCTATTATAATCTATAAATATTGAATATAAGCATTTAACCACTTAGATTTCTTATAAAAACCATAGTATTTCTATATAAGCACTAAAGTTTATAAAATGGTTTCATATTATGTTAAGATGGTGTATTTTAACTCAATTTTAAAATTAATACATCAATTTTATTCAAATAATATTATAGATTAATAAATGATCATTATTTTTAATTTAATAGTTCAAATTTCATTTATTAATTTTGTACTATTTTTAAAATATTTCATTATTCAGTCAATCTATACAAATAAATATAAATGTTGCATTTATGAAATTAATTTTAAAATTTCTTTTTAAATAGGTTATAAAGTTAAAAAATTATATATTCAACTTATTATTATATAATTATTTCAATAGTTATTTGTTTTATAAGCAAATTTGAGTGCTATAAAATCACAATACTATAAAAAAAATATTCAATTAATATAATTATAGTTTTTTATTTTTTTTTAGAGAAATAAAAGCTTAATTAAGTAAAATTTATCACGTTTTCAATGAAATAAATCCTAAAAAATGGCTATATTCAATTAATATTGATTAAATTTGATAAGCTATTATTTAAATACTTATAAAATACAATTTTTAATAGTAAAATTAATCATTTAATATCACTTTAAACATTATTTGATGCTGTAATATAATTTTTCACACCCAAAATGATATGAAAAAAACTATATCCTATTATTATATTTAATAGAATAAAAATGTATATATGAAAGATTCATTCTTGTTTATCAAATGATATTCAGTTAAATGATAAACTATATATTCAGTATTGTTATTATAATAATAAGATTTTAGTTTAAATTTATAGTATTAAAACCTTACCAGTAAACTTTTTGAATTTGATAGTATGGCTAGTTCTTATTTCAATATCATAGTTTTAATATTTTCATGTAAATTATCTTTCTAATAATTATTATATAACCATATTTTTTATAGTACTTGGACCTATATTACTAGAAGCAGGAGGAGACTTTATATTACCCATTAAAATAGTAATATTTTATACCACTATGGAATTATATTTTTAATAGTTAAAAGAAGTTCATTCAATTGAAGAAGCCATAAATGCAACAAAATATTACTTGAAACAATCCCAAGAATTTATGTTTGGAAATAATATATGTGGGAATGTCTATAAAAAGAAAAAAGTTAATTCTATTTATGATTTTTTATTGTAAATAAAATAGTGCGAATATATGGTTCAAATACTTAAAGATCGATATATGGAAATGATTAATAAATATATTAATCAAGATATGTTTTGCAGATATGTCTTTAATAATTGTGATAATGGCCAAAAATGTAACTAATTTAATTTAAATTAATTAAATTTTGCTATATTTTAAAGTAACTTTAAAATCAACATATAAATGCCTATCTTGCCAAGTAAAACTATTCTATTTTATGTATAATAATTCAATTTCAAGGCTACTGTATTTTTGTCTAACAGTAAAAAAGTTATCATCGCTAATGACTATATAATTGATGTTTATTGTTCTCGGGAAGGAAATCTTAAAGATAAGTATCGAGTATTTTTTTTTCATATCATTTTTTTCTAAGAAATTAATATTTTTCTATTTAGTGCAAAAATAGAATAACTTATTATATGGGAATTTATAACAATGTGAAATATGGAACAAAGCCATTATGGTTTTGCATGAAATATGGAAAATGCACCAATTCTATTTTAGATCATAACTTTGTTGATTTTTCTTCTCAAGAATTTCCAATGATTACTAATTTAAATTCTAGTCATTTATCAACCAACTATGGTTTTCAACCCAATAATAATTCTATTGGATATAGCCATTATAGAAGTAGAGGTAGATGGACAAATCCAGATGATCACTTTTATCATTATCATGGGCATCACTATCACCATTATCCAAATCCTTATATTGGATGGAATTTACATTTTGGATTGCTACCATTCTTTCACATTGCAATTTAATAATAATAAGCTCTTATTCAATCAATAAAATGATATTAACTAGAATTTAATATTCTTATTCTAGTACACTATTATAATATCAAACACATCTCTATTTACACTTATCCTATTTCACTATATATTATATTAAAACATATACATAGGAATGTGTATTGTTTTAAATTTCGTATCTTTATGCTTTTTTGGACTATAATTAAATATTATTCTTTATGATACATGCCATATTTCTTAAAATTTCATAATTTAAACTTATTATCGAATAAAAATGTTACTATTCATTTATATTAATTATAAAAAGCTTATTTTTTAAAAACCTTAGTTAATAAGTCTGGAAAACATTATATTTTAACTTTTAATAACAAAACACTTGTCAATTTAATGTTTTTAAAGTATTTAAAAATTAGTTGATAATTCTATATTTAAATTACATGTTATTTTTATGAAAATATATAAAAACATTTTATTAAATCCCATTATATTTTAATGTTTACTGTATTATATGCAAATTTTAATTAATTTAACTAAAAATAGTTAAAAAACTAAAAAATTTCATCTCTTACTTATACAATGCTACACAATTCATATCATTTATGTATTTATTTAAAGAAATAACTTAAAAAAACATATTCAAGCTTATTATGCTCAAATCATAACAAAAATAGTATCAAATATCGACCAAAATATGTGATAATTCATCATGGTTTCATTTTAATAAAATAAATTTCCAGTTTTTAGTTAAATAAGTCATCTCTTTTAATTATTATCTTTTATATAGCAAAAATATTAAATATCTTTTTTAAGAAATATCGAATATAAAAAATAATGATTCAATTATTTTAATAATTTGTAATACTCATATTTGATTTGAAAGTACTTTTAAACATTTAGAAAAGATATGCACATTATTTTACAGAATAATAAATAAAAATAGCTCTTATATTATCATCATTTGAAATAAAAGCTCAGAAATGAATTATTACAACTATATTAAAATTCTAAGTAATTTAAATAAAAATATATTACTTTAGAGTATTTAATGATTTAACTTTTTAATTATTATCATTATTTCACTCTAAAAGAGTAATTTTAATGTCATTTTAAATAGTTTACTACTATCTTACATATTTTAAATGAACTATAATAATTTTTTTTTAAAAATAAACTTTACAATCATGTTAGTAATTTACTATTTTAACAATTATACCTGTTTGATGATTATACTTTGTATTGTAATATCTATTTATTAATATTTTGATAAAAGTTTTGTTTTTTTACTAATAATATTAATTTTATCAAACGTGCATTTAATTAAGTTAAGAATTGTAGGACATTTTTGTAAATATACTGTAACTAATTAAAATAATTTTACCTTTAATTTTATTTTACTATAATTGATTATTTATATAAAATATTAGACAATCATTTGTAATATTTTTATATAGTTTATATAGTTTATTTTTAAAATATTTTAAGAATAATTTTAATAATCACCACTTTTAGACCTTTCTATGATTAGCTTTAATTTATAGTAATCATTAGAAATAATAATAAGTTATACTTTATAGGTATCGCTTTAGTTTAAAAAACCTAGACTTACAATAAAAAGTAATAAATGGCTTATTCTAAGTTAATTTTATGACAAAATCATATATTTATGGATAACAATTGTTCATCTATCATCATCTTGATCAAATAGGCTTAAATTTAATAAAAAAGATTAAAAATTCATATTTTAATCATATGTATTATATTTTTACATCATAATTTTTATATAATTTAATGAATAGTTTAACTTATTACGTATCTTTTATAATGTTAGCTTATATTGACTCCTATTCTATCAACGTTTATTACTTTTATGTTGCTATATCTTATTAAAATAATGGCACCATCAAACAAGTATATCAAAAAATTAAAACTTTGGCATTATATCAACAAAATAACAGAGCTTTTAGTTCCTTTGCTATTTCTAATTCTGTAACTTTTCTTATATTATTAAAATAATTAAATTACAGTTTTGAAGGTTTTTGATATACATTATAATAAATTATAATCTTAAATGTCTATTGTTTTTTAACCATTATTCATTAACTCAAGAAGCTATCTATTTACTTATCTTAAAAATATTCCACATAATGAACTATTTTTTATGCTAATGGTTAGGATTTATTCATAATCCGTTTATTTCGCAACATTTTTTAAAGTCAAACTTACTTTGATGTCTTGGTGGGTTAGAATAATTTTTAACTCCAAAATTGTTTTAATTTTTTAATACGTGCATCATATGGAGTTAAAAGTGTCAATATATCGCATAAAAATGTATTTGGCATATAAAACCCTATTATAAGATAAAATAATATTCATATATACTATCTAAAAATTTTATATCCCTTTATTAATGAAAATAATTTATTAAAAACTTCAAATTACATTCTCTACAGTATAAAATTTTATTATTAAGTATTGATCCCTTAATATTCATTCATTCTAAGATGTTTAGACTTTTATATAAAATATTATTATGAAAAACCTATTATTCATGTTATTATTTATTCTTATATATTAATAAAAATCATTAATATAAGCCTAAGTCTATTGTAATGCCTTATTATAATATTAAGATACATAGATTTTATTTAACGTCAATTCTGTGAATATCGTCTCATCATTATTTAAATTGATTATCTAGTATTTGTAAAGGATATAGTTGTTTTATGGCTCTTAGCCATATAAAATATAGCATAATACCATAAAATATTATAAAAATTTAATAATGACTACCTTTTAAAAAAAGTTAAACAATTTAATTTATTTTTTGGAAAAATTTTCGGTATGAAGCTTTGGATTAGGCAATGATAGTAATTTTTTTAACAGCTTACAAACAAATATATCTTATCAATAATCTTTCGAAATGGACATATAAAAATATTTTTTCAATCGATATCTTAAAATTAAATTTAATTTGAATCTAATCATTTTCACAATCAAACTTTTGTGCCGAAAATAGTCATGTTTTATAAACGCTTTAGGCATCTAAGACCCATCTTAAAATAACTTATATCAAGAGGTAGCATATGAATTTAAACTAAAAAAATTTATTTGGATCAACTATTTCTACGACTGTATCTTACATTCACATGTAATTTTTCTATAAATTTTATATAAAGATGACAGCTTTTAGGATAAATATAAGTTTCATTCCTACCCGAGTTTTAATTGAGAATATAGGAATCTTATTGACAATAATTACATTGAAGTTTGATTCAAAACCTTAGTCATTCAAATGTGTAACTAGTCTTCTATACTATGTGCTATTTGTCTGAATTAATCTACATTAATTAGTTTAATGATTGTCGCAAACATAATAATAATACCACCTATCACTTATTTTTTTAGCCATCTTTAAAAAAAATTAATGATTTACTTCATAAAAAAAAATGGTCGCTTTTTAACAATTTCTTCTAATTTTTTTAATCATATTAATATTTTGAATATAAAATGATATTCATAATATTTTAATTTCAAGAAAAATAGTCTTTATTCAGTATTTATTTCTTGAATCTCTTTATTTAATTTTAAAAGTCTACATAATTTTTTCTAGATAATAAAGGTATTAAAACCATAAAATATACTTGTTTTACATTAATCTAATAAAGAAGACTGTTTTATGTGAATTGTTGCTTATAATGATAGAATAAATCTAATATGTATATTATGATGTGATGTTTATTATTAATAAAAAATTGTTTAGACTCAAATATAGATGTTGATTATCGTCACAAAGCTTAAAAAATTACCTTCTATATTTAAATTGCTTTATTTTTAATTCTTGTCTGTAATCATACGTCCATTAATATATTTCTATATATTATTAATAAACATGTTATTAAAATAGAAATTATATTGAAACTTATTATATATCATAGTCAAATAAAATATGTAAAGTATGAATTTAGTAATGCATAGTTTTTGAAGAGATCTCTATTCATTGGGTTGATTTTATGAAATAGCTCCCTTCTTAATATTTGATGTTTACTAATATGAAATAAATCATTAATTTATCTATTCAAACTTTTTATTGAAATCCTTATCTAAGTATTTTATATAAAAATTTTAAATTTGTAACACATACACATCTATCTGCTATTTAATCCTAGTTGTCAAGTATTATTTATTGGTTTTAACAAATTAATCAAGGAATAAATATAATATTATATAAAAAACAGTTCTTATTTTACAATTTGATATTTAATAAGATAAAAAAGAATGATTAAATGGCCTAAAATCAATATTAGTTCTTACTTTAATTTGTAAAATAAGATTTAATGATTTTATTAAATAAAAAAAATTCCAACTAACTTTCTTTTAAATTTACATCCATTTTATGTGATTATTATGTAAAAATAAAAAAGCTATTATTTTAAACTATTTATAGTAAAATTTCCAAAAATATTTAGATATCTTAATTCTGTGGTAAAGTTTATAAAATATAGAAAAGCTCTTATTATATAAACAATCATATTGTATCGCTTATTATTATTATTATTATTACAATATCGTCATTATAAGAAAATTTTAAAATACTTAACTTTAAAATATTTAAAAATTAATAATTTTACAATTCTAATATTAAAATTGCTAGAAAACATCCACACACGGGGATTAATTAACATTCTATTTTAATGCGTGCGCATCATGTTAATATATATTTTGTTTTTATTGAGATTTCTTACATTTATAAAAATTTAAATTTAATTATAATCATAGAAATAAAGTAAATATTTTAAAAAAAATATAATAATGGAAATATATAATACACATTTGATATCACGTGATTAATACATAATGACGGAAGATGGACGGTCTTGTAGAATAACTAAAGGTATATTATAAATATATGTGTAGTATATAAAAAAATAAATTAAAAATAAGAAAACATAGAACAAAAGATTGATTTGCAATTATTAAGTATATTACCGTATAAGGTTTGTATGAAAATAGATACTGATATTTTAAGTATTATTGATAATGGTAGAAATTGAATAAAACCCCAAAAACAATATATAAAGATATATTTAACTGTAAATATGAAAAAGATAAAGTTATTGGTATTGCAAAAGGAAATATTGGTCCATCAAGACCATATATGTTTGATATAACACAACCTAAAAGAAAACCAAAAAAAAAGATTGCTAGTTTTCTTGGAAAAAAAGTTTTAATTTCAAAAAAAGAAATCAATTCAAATCAAAATCTTAAGTTTATATTTTTATTGTTTTTAAGGATCATCAGTTAAAGTTTAACTATTAAAGATATAAAGATTTTGAACCAATGAATAAAATATGGCAAGAGTATTTTGCTAGCATGTTTGACCATTTGTCAAATATCGTATTGTCATCAAGAAAGATAATGATATCTGCTGGAAATAAACTTTTAAAATTAGATTATCATGGAGCTGTTATGTATGGTATATATAAGATTTTAAAATTTGTATTTTTTGTAATAATCTTTTTAATTTTAAGTACTAGAATGTAGTCACAAAAATCTTGTTGGTTTAAAAGGTATTATGATTCAAGAAACATGTCAAATATTTACACTCATATCGGAAGATAATAAAATAAGATGTATGTTTTATATTTTAATAGATTATAAAAATTTGTATATACATAGTTTATAATATTATTTTAGTTATACCAAAGCATAATGGTGTATTTGGATTAATTTATAAAGAATTACTAGTTAAAATTTATGGAGACCAGTTTCGTTTTAGATCTGGTACTAGATATACAAGAACTATTAAAGTATCAACTACAGTTAATCATTATAAGGAATAAAAATGTAATATTTTGATAAAATTAATACAAATAATATTCTATTTGAATAAGCATATTATATAAGAGATTGGTGCAATTCTGGATCAAAATGTCGTCTTAAAAGTTCATATATGAGCATAGAATTCACGTCAGATAAATGAATAGATAATTGCTTTTCTAATTCTAATAAGGCTATTGTATTTCCACTATTATATTGAAGTATAAATGTTCTCAACAACCAAAATATATCTATAGGCATATGTTTATCTGAAATTAGTTTTGAATCTAATGTAGGATTTATAAACTTTTCAAGATCAGCTATTTGTGATAATTCTTTAAACTTATTGCTATTATCAAATGTGTTTTTATGAATAGTAGGGTATTTGTATAGAAGTAAAAACATTTTTGTAATGTAAATTTGACATTTTAAATTTTCTGATACTTCATATGCTTGAGTTGACCACTCACAATCATTCAAAATTAATTCATTGATTTGATCATAAGATTTATGATAATTTTTAGATACAATTGATATTTCTACTATTTTATAGCAAATCTTATAATAAATTGTATCTTTAATTGGTAATTTTAACACTAAAGATGAATATAAATGAGATATAGCATCTGCATATTGGGAAAGTTGAATAGAATAATCAGCAAGTTCACATAATAAGTAAACAGCCACTATTTTATATTCAGTTTCTTTTAGTAGATTAACTATATCGTAGTAAGTTTTTGTTGCTATGGAATAGTTATCACCAGTAAATTGGATACCAAATTGATATTCAGCAATTTCTTTTTTCATAATAGCACGGGCTGATTCTAGTTGTGTAGTATATAGAGTTCTTAGGTTTGATTTTTCACATTCAGATCTTTTCTTAAAAATTAAATGTGCAAAATCTATTCCATGATGAAAATTCATCAATTTTTTACCCATATCATAGAATTCATTTAAAACATCAGTGTAGTTTGGTCGACGAAAAAATTTTTTCTTAATTCTATCACATAAATCATTATATTGTTCCAAAAATAATAATTTATTTGTATTCATTAATATTATTTAAATATGATTGTAGTTAAAAGTCTTTCCTAACAACTTCCAATGCCATCAAATCCTTATCCGATATTAACCGGAAATAAACGATATCTTATAAGAATGCACCAAATTAATGAAGAATATGATATAGATAAACCAAAGATAAATAACGATAATAAATCAGAAAATATATTTAAAAAAAGTATTTTTATTGTAATTTTCAATAATCTAATATAATATCTAGTTGAGGTTACTTTGAAATCAGCTGGTAGTACACCAGCTCTAACCAAATCTAAATGGATGGTTGACTCTAATAAAAATGTTTCTTTTTTAATTGAATTTATAAAAAAATGCTTAAAATCTAATGAAAATGATTCTCTTGTAAATTTTATGTTTACTAAAAGTTATTTTAAACTTTTTTCTAGTTTATTTATGCTAAGCAATCATTTGCAGTACAACCAGATCAAACCTTGTTAAATCTTTTAGAAGTAATCATCCTTCTGTTAGATTATTTAACACTATATACTTTATTATTTTATATAGTGTTATGGTTCTCCTACTGAAGGAAAATTGACATTACACTATTGTATAACACCTGCATGGGGATAGTATGTATGTTTGAATTTAAATTGATTCTTATAATTTTTAAAATAAACATAATAAAATTATAATTCTTAATTTCTTATATGCAGCTAAATACTATATGATTTCTCGTCAACTACAATTTTCACAATAATGTATTTATCAACTTAATTAAATTTGGCAATCAAGCTCTGTAACTGAAATAAAATGCTAAATATTCATATATTTTGTTTTATATTTTTTTATGATTGTTTTTAAGGTGTAATAAATGTTATAGTTAAAAATAAAGTCACACAAGGATATATAAATTCATTTAAATGACTATATATAGTAATAATATTGTATTTTTTTACATATTTCATCAAATTAAATTAGAATTATATTTAAATGAGACTGTATATATCATATTTCATTGTTTATTGTATGTCAATATTAACTTTGTTATGATAATAAAACTTAAATTAGTGTTACTTTATATTCAAAATAATCCTTTATTAACAACTTTGATCCTAAAAGATATGATCGCGTCATTAATCTATAAAAAGATATTTATAAGCATTAATAGTAGCTCTAAAAATAATAAATAATAGGGTTTTAATCCATATATTCATTATTTACTTATATTATTACCACTATATAGTTGTTACATGATATGTAACAGCTATTACTATGAATATGCACTATTTATTTAATATAGAGGCAATTAGTGAGGTTTTGCAGACAAATGAAAGACTACATTTAATAATTTTAATGCTATACAAGTACTTACTGTTAAGCAATTATGTTCTGTCATTAATAATCGGTAACAAATTTTTTTCATTTATATAAAAACCAAAAAAAAACTAATAAAGCATAATACTTTCTAATTTATTTTTATGTTTTTAATGACTATAAGATTATAGTTAAAAACAAAATATTTAACAATTTAAATATTGTTTTATGCAAAAAGGCTGTAATTTTTAATATATGATAAACCAAATTTGAATAGTCTTCTATAAAATTTGGGTTATTTAAGGAAAATATTCTGTATGAAGTTGAATTATGGCTATAATTTGTTTATTACGGTATTAGTCATCTATCTCACGTGAAAATTTATTTTAATGACATTTTATTTCATATAAACATACTTAAATACAGGTTATATATAATTCATAAGGTTAATTTACTAGTAGGAAATTGTATGGTGATAATATGGATCAATAAATGATGTAGAATGCATGAATTGTTAATGGATTGTTAAAAAAAGCAAATGGTTGGTCAAAAAGTTGAGAGATTTTTTTCAAATAAAATCATATTTACAGTTGAGTATTTTAAAAATTGAAGAAGTAAAAATTATTTTGATAAGATGCTAGAAATAATTAAAAATACTACTTAAAATAGAAAACAGAATTTACCATTTTCTTTCTGAATGTATTTTTGCTTGAAAATAAATTATCAATAAAATGGATTTAAAATGACAAACCATTTAATGATTACAATTTTAAATTAAAATTTTGAATTTTTGGATAATTATTCAAATCAAAATTTTTTAATATTTAGTAAAAAGTCCTAATTGAGAAAGTTGGTAGATAAAGCTATTCATAAATGTATGCTATAAACATCTTAAATATCTAATATTTAACATTTTTAACTATGAATGCTTAACTTTTGCTAATGATATAGTATTTTATTATGTCCTAACTATATAAAAATGGTTATTAAATGCTGTATTAATTGCTTACATAGGTGATTAAATATAGATAGTAGTAAAGTTTACTGAAAAACAGAAGAAATAGCCATAAGTATATAATTATCTTGATTTTTATAAATAAAGCATTAAGCTTACATAAAGTTAAGATGAAAATATTTTGTAATGAATTAATTATGTTGTGTTAAACAAAAAATAGCCCATTTTTTATTCACATTCGAATAGATCTTTTCCAAGATTAATTTATTACCACCTTACATTTCATTTTAAAAATCGTGTAATCTATGTTAAATGTTGACTTTTTCTATTTATTAATTTAATGAAAAGAAATATGGGGTTTATTCAGTTTTTATGTAACAAATTACTATTATAAAATAAAACTATCTTATTTAATTTCATAATTGATTATCATTTTATATAAATGATAATAGAACTAATTTCCCCATAAGTCTTGTAACCTAGTAACAAAATTTTATCACCACACTACCCTAAGTTTATTGTTAAAATGAGGTGCATTTTTATTTCATAAGCATAAAGTATTGACCTATAGGCAAATACAGGAATTATTATATACGTCACTATTTCTATATAGTGTAAGGAAACTATAAATAGCAGTTTTGACTGATTTTATTGAATGAATGAAATAGACTAACTAGTTTTGATTACCTTAAAGCTAAGTCTACAAGGGTAAACATGGAATAATAATAATATCTTACAATTTTTTATATTACATAAAACAAATAGTTTAAAGTAATGTTTTATCTAATCCATGTTACAATGGTGAAATCATATCAAAAGCATGTGCATGACAGCTAGATATTATTTATCAATTATATTTTTTAAAATTATTATAAGAAAAATTCTATTCACAATGTTATTGGTTGTGTTTTTTTTGTGATACATATAAATGATTCAAAAAAGCTATTAGCTTAGTTTTATATTCATGAAAAGTTTGTATATTTAATACACATTTTGTAAACTTTTTAGTCTCTTTCAATATCAGATAGTTTTAGATAAAAGAACCAAAAACTTTAACAGTAGCAGATATAAAAAGCTAAAAAAGTCAGATTTTCATTTATTTTATAAAAAATTTCTTATTTTAAGAGTACATTTAGTTGGCAGAAAACATATAAGAGGTATTACATTTATAGTTATAGGAAACATGTTACTTAATTGTATTATGGTGTCCAAATATATTATATACATAAGCTCATTTGTTATAAGAATGAAATAGTTAACTTTTTATATTATATTTCTTTAATATTATTTTTTTAAATTCAAATGGTATAAAATGATATAAAATAGTATTCACTACATTATTTAGTTAAAATTTATAAAGATAAAAATTTTCGTTGTTGAAATCCTTATGTTTCATAAATTATGGAATATCAGCATAAGTATGGATAAAGAAAGAGTTCATATAAATAATAAATCAAATCATATTGTCATCATATATGTACATTATTCTATTCAGTTAGACAAGTTTTTAATGAAGCAAGCCTAAAAAAATTGGCTACATTTATTATTAAGCAAAAATAAGTGCTATTCATTTTATAATGTATTTTTTTAGAAACATTAAGGTTATGTATACTTTATGTTTACATCACTTTCCATTAGCCTTACTTTATTTAATAGTAATAATAAAAGAAGTATTTTAATAATCATAAGTTATATAATTATGGTTTGATTCACTTTTATTCATAATATAAATTAGTATGAGCTCTTATTCAGTATTTGAATTTATTTTTTTACTAAAGATTGATCTTTAATTAGCTTTATTCTTTCAAAATTATGTAAATCATATTGTGTGATGCAAAAAAGAATGAATTATATTAGAATAATAAGCTAAAATCTTATAATTTATATTTATCAATAAAATATTTAATTTCTTGTGAAAAACAAGCAAACGTATGATTTTTTTAATATCTTTCTTATTTCCTAGTAGTCATTAATATTATCTAAATAGATTTATTCTCATATCTCTTTAATAACACATAATATTACACTGTATGAGACTAATATACTCATATAACTTGTCTGGCACTTTTAATGTAATATTTGTATAGTTAATAAACTATTCTATCAATACATTTAAGTATATTTAAATATCGAATTTAATTCTGTAATTTTTACATTCCTAATGATTAATTTGTAATAGCTAGAGGGATTCAGAATATATTTCATAGTTTCAGTCACATAATACTTAAATAAACATAATTTTTTAATATTTAATAACTTAACAATATTATCAAACGAACTTTGTATTAAAAATATGAGCAAGTAATAAATAAAACAATCTTGTGTTATATTTTATAATTACGACTACAGCATTGTAATATTTCTTCGTTTACAATATAATGTTTTGTAACCCTAGAAATAAAAATTTAAATATCAATTTTTTTAATTAAAATTCTATAACTTGAAACTTTTACTATGAATTGTTTAATTAGCATGCATAATATGTCTCATAATACAGAGTTAAATTTTGTTGAAATAATCCCCAATGTGTACTTTTACAATTGTAATGCTTACATTCTTCAAAGGTTTTTTAATAAAGAAATTACAATTTACAATAAACTTTCCATATTGTATAACAAATTTAAAGGAGTATGTTTACTCTAACAATGAAATTCTTCATGTTTATTAATCTACATACGAGCAATTGGCTTCACTGATATATTAGAAAGAATAACAATACACATGTAAAACTACTTTATAATTAAAAATATAACCTGTATTATATCATGTGTATGTTTATAGAGAAATTTTGTAAAGTTATCTAGTAACCTATAAAAAATAAAGGTCTATTCTAACTTGATAGATACGACTATAATTTTTTTAAATTCTTAACTAATTATTTTTCACCTTCATTTTTAAAATTTATCCAATACATAACTAAACTAAAATGAAATATTTTGATAGTATTATAGAATTTAATAATATGATTTATTAAAAAATAATAGTTATAAGGTTCTAATTTTTTCTTTAAATTGAAAAATTATGTTTTTTAAATGGTAATTATAACCATGAGAATAAATTTTCCCTATAATCAAATAGAAAAATATTTGTATTGCTGTAATTCGCTTTGAAATCAAAGAAATTAGGCTTATATAGTCAATTATGCTCTCTATGATATTCCAATTATACATTTATAATCTATTAAACACTAATATTATCGTTAAAAGCAATTTCAATAATTTTAAGAGAAAAAGTAGTTCGTTTACTATACATTATAGAGAATTATTATTTGTTTGGATTTACTGAGTAGTTATCTTTTTAGATCAGCTAACTATTTCTATAATAGTTAACCAATAGTATGTTTATTTTTTAAATAAAATAATATCGAGACCTAAATTATGCTTTTATAGCTTTTAAGAAAAT